>OV049924.1:234017404-234289887 GCA_920104205.1 Eupeodes latifasciatus
TTTGTGTGGCCCTATGCAAAACATTTCAGTTGGTGGTTCTAAATATTTCCTTTTACTCAAAGACGATTTCTCCAGGTATAGAGTTTTATATTTTATAAAAGAAAAAAATGAGGTTCTCGAATGCTTGAAATCATTTGTAAATAAATTGAAGTTGGAAACTGGGATGGTTCTTAAGACAATTCGGACAGACAATGGACTAGAGTTCGTTTATTCTGGTGTGAAAGATTTTCTTCAAAAAGAATGCGTTCGCCATCAGACATCTGTGCCCTATTCTCCACAGCAAAATGGCAGGGCTGAGAGAGATTTAAGAACAATCGTTGAGGCAGCCAGGACTATGATTTACGCCAAAGGTTTAACTTTAAGACTATGGGCAGAAGCAGTGAGCTTCGCATGTTTTCTATTAAATCGGACGGGGCCGACAGATTCTAACAAAAAAAGTCCAATAGATTTATGGATGGGAACTGATCAGCAACCAGACTATACAAATTTTAAGGTTTTTGGGGATGAATGTTATGCTCACATTCCATCGCAAAAACGTCGAAAGTGGGATCCAAAGTCTCAGCGCGGGTTTTTTGTGGGATATCCAGAGAACACCAAAGGATACCGCATTTACTTTCCAGCCAGTGATACGATTAAGGTGAATGGAGATGTTGTGTTTAAAAACCTGGTAGAAAATACGGTTATTCTGCATGAAAACACAAAATATCCTGAAGTCAACAAAATGGAAAACGTAAAAGTTGAAATGGCATATCACCCAGAAAACAAAGCTGATGTTTCCCTCGATTTATCGAATGAGCCTGATGAAGAGTTAGCCACTGAAAAGGTAAATAAAGTTAAACAAGTTAAAAAATTAAGCAAACTAAACAAAAATAACCTACTGAACCAACTGAACATATAAGCAGTCGTTTGAGAAATTCTCAGAAAGAAAATGGAAATTCCCTAGTTTCTATTTTGGAAGCAGGAGCTTTTGTGGCCAAAGCTTGTGAACCTAGAAGTTATGAAGAGGCTTTTGAATCAAAAGAAAAGGAAAAGTGGCAGGCGGCAATGGAGGAAGAAGTCGAGGCTCTGAAAAGAAACAACACCTGGGAGCTGGTCGAACTTCCATCTGGCAAAAAGGTCATCGATAATCGTTGGGTTTTTAAGATTAAGCATGAAACTAGCAATGAACCAGAACGATACAAAGCCAGGCTAGTTGTAAGAGGGTTTTCACAACAGCAAGGTGTAGATTACAAGGAGACGTTTAGCCCTGTAGCTAGGTTTGGTTCCATTCGTTTGATTCTTGCTATTGCGGCAAGCAAAAACTTGTCTTTAAAGAAATTTGACATAAAGACAGCTTTTCTTACTGGGGATCTTCAAGACGAAGTTTATATGCGGCAACCCTGTGGCTTCCAAGATGACACGGATCGAGTTTGTTTATTGAAGAAAAGCCTTTATGGCTTAAAACAAGCTTCAAGATGTTGGAACATAAAGTTTACAAACTTCCTAATGTCATTTCAACTTAAAACTACTAAAGCTGATCCATGCGTGTTCGTTGGGAAAAATATCATCATGGCTATATACATCGATGATGGTTTGATCGCAGGTAACGAGGACGATATAAATGAACTCATTCGACAAATGAAGGTGATTTTTGAGGTGAAAGTGTTCGAGGCTCGATGTTTCTTGGGATTAGACATTTGCCGGCAGACAGATGGTTCAATTTTTCTTCAGCAATCTGCTTATGCGGATAGAATCGTGTTGAAGTTCAATATGAATGAGGCAAATCCTGTTTCAACACCGGCTGATTCCATAACCTACAAGGACACTGACAAAATAAAAGACGAGGTACAACATTTTCCCTATAGAGAGGCGGTAGGGAGCCTAATGTATTTGGCAATTGGCAGCAGACCCGACATTTCCTATGCTCTTGGGGTTGCAAGTCGGCACCTGGATAAGCCAACTACACAAGACATTACTGCAGTTAAGCGTATTATTCGATACGTGAAAGGAACACGTCTACTTGGTATATTTTTTAAATCAAATAATAAATTAATCGTTAGTTGTTTCAGCGATGCCGACTATGGTGGTGATACTGAGACAAGACGGTCAACAAGTGGCTTTGTGTTCTTACTGGGCCATTCACCAATAACATGGTCTTCACAACGCCAACAATGTGTTGCTCTATCGACCATGGAGGCCGAATATATTGCAGGTGCAAACGCAGTAAAGGAAATCGTATGGTTGTTACGATTAATAAACGATCTACTGGAAGAAGGATGTGGCAAACCAAGTCTTTATTTGAAATGACAGTAACAGTCCGAGATGACAGCCACTTGAGTACATCAACAGAGGCCCTGGAGCTAAAAACACCCCTAAAACCAATCTCAGGATAAAGTATCCTTGGATGTGTCTAAAAGGGGGACGTGTTATGCATGTTATCCATATTATTATTATTCCCAGACGCAAAGTCATCATAAAAATATTTATGAGTAGGTTACTTGAATTCCCATGAAATATTTTATGTATTTTGAATTTGTGTGAACCCCTAAGTCAGGCATAACAAGCTCACCTAAATAAAAAACAACACCACCAAGCAATTAAATCTTTTAAAAGAATGTAAATCAAAAAATCAATTCACTTCCCTTAACACAGGACATAACCAGACAATCACAAATATTTCAAAAAGCCCCACGTTGTGGACGCCAATTGTTGTAAATTGTTGTCAAATTCCAAAAGGGGTTGTTTGTTAATTTTACCACCGACACTGAATAATACATATTATCCAGTGCATTGGAAGACCGCTGTGGTTCATCCTCTCCCAAAAAAGGGAAAGGACAACTCCAACCCGTCAAATCTTCGGTCGATAAGTCTTCTTCCGAGCATCAGCAAAGTTTTCGAAAGATCATCAATAGGGCTTTGACTAAGTGGGCTGCGGACAACAAAATAATTCCGGATAAACAGTTCGGGTTCAAGGCGGGTCATGCGCAATTCATGCTGCGTCTAAACTCGTTTCTGATATCCAATGAAATAAATCAAAACAACAATGCACAGGTGCTGTTCTGGTTGATTTGGAAAAGGCCTTTGACACCGTATGTTTAGGGGGTCTTTACCTAAAACTGAGCAGGCTTGGCATAAGCAAGCCATTTTGTATATACTTTATGATATGCTTAACGGTAGAAAGTTTGTTGTCAAAAGTGGCAATGTAACTTCTACCACAACATTCTTAATTAAAAATGGTCTTCAACAGGGAGCGGTGAATTCGCCGATTCTCTTCAGCATTTGCACCAGCGATCTGATAGGTAGTCTTACAAAGGCAATTGCGTACGCCGACGATCTTATTGCGTACAGAACGGCCCGAAAGGTTGAGGTTATTAGAATTCTCTTGCAGCGTGATTTCGACAAGAATCAGCGATATTGCGACGACTGGAAACTGAAAATAAATGTCCAGAAGTCGGAGACAATTCTGTTCCGGACTCCATTGGCTAGGGCCACGAGGGATACTTGCAAAAATTGGCGAAAGATGGTTATCGTTGATCTTCACGGGCAGCCATTAGCGAGCAAAAGTGTAATGAAGTACCTCGGTATCTGGTTAGATCAGTATTTATATTTCGACAGACATATAAATGCTGCTCTGACCAGGGCCAGAGGAGCCTTCGCTCTGACGAAACGGCTGTTTTTTAGCAGTCGGCTTGACTCCAGAGTGAAGGTAATTTGCTACATGGCCCTCATACGGCCGATGATCGTTTATGGTTGTCCTGTGTGGTTCAACGTTGCCCCTTCCCAGATGGAGAAGTTTCGGGTGTTCGAGCAGCAGTGTTTACGACGCTGTACCGGCTTATACAGAACAGCCGAATCTTCTTATGTGCATTACTATTCCAACGAGGCCCTATACAACGGGGCTCGAATCAACAGAATTGACAATTTCGTGATAAAACTCGTTCGAGGTCACATTGCAAGAGCTATGTCTTCGACCAACAATTTAATTTTCGGGGCGTTCTATCCGAACGACGAGTATTTTGAGAGTGCACGCTTGAGCGGCTTCATTCCACCAGAGGCATTCCTCTTCTTAGATAGATGCGGTCTGATACAGGATAGATTGGCAGTTCCGTTGATCTACCACGTCAGACGACGAACCGTGGATAGGCGACTCCTGTACAATCGGGACGTCATGGCACACGACGGAGCAGAGCTCCTTCGGTTCAGTAGGGCTGTGTCCGAACGGGACCGAACTGATAGGGTGAAGCAGGAGAGCCAGTTTTGGTGGCTTCAGTCGGCACTTGATAGGGAGTAGTCGGGATGGGGTCTTAAGCCTTGGCCGGCTTACATACTTGTTTTATAGTTTTAGGGTTTAGTTTTAAGTAGAATAGGCATGGTGGCACCAAAAAAAAAATTAAAAAAATAATACAAAAAAAAACATTTACAAAAAAAAAATAACATGAATTAAAGAAAAAAAAATGACATCAAAATATGAAAAACAAAAGATGTTAGATAGTTAGATTTGCTGCTGTGGTTGTTCTAGTTTTAAGTAGTTTATAGGTAGAATAGGTAGTTTAAGTTAGATTTTAAGTTTTATTTAAGGACCTAATTTTAAGTAGTTTTTAAGTAAAAAAAAGAGGATATTGATATTAGTTTTTTAAATTTTCTAATGAATACAAAAATAAATAAAATTTGATTGAAGTTAAATAGATCTTAGGGCCGAAAGGCATTAGAATTAAGTATTATTGTTTAACTTAGAGTGTCCGTATGGGACCAGTAAGTTAGTTGTAAGTTATGGTTAATAAGGCTAGTTTTATGAATTTTTGTCTAGCTTTAAGATAGGTTTAAGATTGAATTAATAAAAATTAATTTAAAAAAAAAAAAAAAGTGGCGTCCGAAAGTAGATCCGAGGGTCGTGGGTTCGAGTCCCAGCCGGAGTCATCAAAAAATTTAGAAGCTTTTTTTCACAACAGAGAAATCGTTGATTTTATCAGTTGGGAACAAAAAGTAATGGAGAAGGAGAAAAGAGCAGGGGTATCGAAAGATACCTCTGCCAACATATCAGGCGATGTTGCGGTGGCTCCAGCAGCGGTACCGCAAGCAACCTCAACAACATCAGGTGAGGCATCTGACCAGTCAACGGCCAGAAACCAGAAAAGAAAGCTTAAAAAACAAAGCCCGAACAAGGTCGAAAGAACCAATTCGGCTAAGCGGCAGGCCAATAAAAAAAATGGAAGAGGGAGGTATAGGGGGCTTTACAACTGAGTGTGAGTTCTCAGACTACACTGAGTCTGAGAAAACGGAGTATATGTCCGAAGGTGGAGAGGGGTTCTTCAGGCCTCCGAATAGTGAGTTAATCCTATCAGAGCCAGAGCCAGTCCCGCCGACAAACAAGGCTTTGGAGGTAGAGGCGGACCTCCAAGATGAAAGAGAACTGGTGCAGGCCCTGCAAGCCGAACAGGCAGCCATCAGCCAGTTCGAAGAAGACCTCAGAAAGCTCAAGGAGGAAATGGAGCCCCTCCTCAGTCAGCTTAAACTAAAACAAGAGGCGCGCCGACAACATGAGGCAGCTCAACGGCAACAAAAACAACAGCAGCAAAAACAACAGTAGCAAAAACAACAGCAACAACAACCACAGCAGCAAAAACAACCACAATCAAAGCCCGGTCCCAAAAACACAGCAGCGGAGCAAAATAAAAAGACGCCATCAGCAGTGACAGGCCCAATGTCTGAGGGCCCATCGACTTCGGCTAATGCTAAGCAAAAGCAACAAACAAGGCAGCAGGAACAGCAGAAACAGCAGCAGCAGCAGAAGCAGCAACAGCAACAGCAGCAGCAATAGCAACACCAGAAACAACCACAGACAAAGAGGGAAAAAATACCACCAATAAGGACACACAGAGTTGACCTGGACGACATAAAACAGGTATGTAAGTCGGCCACTAAGGGCAAATTTCTAATAAAAATTTTAAACGAAAAAGAAAAGAATTATTCGGTCCAGTGTTTCTCACTGGCCGAATACAAGTTAGTAAAAGGGTTATTAAAAGAGGCCACAGCTGAGTTCTTCAGCTACACGCCTAAAAGCGAAAAATTTCAGACGGTCCTTCTGAAGTGCATAAGTTCCTGAACCGGAGGCGCTCTTAGCTGAGCTCCGTGAAAAAGCCACTGACGATCTCGATTTTATTGGGGTCAAGCCTTTCACTACGGTGAAGTCCAGGCGAGGGGGTTATAGGCTGCCAATGTTCCTCGTAACATTATCGCCCCAAAATTAATCGGACTCGATTAATACAATCGAAATGAATTATAAAATAAATAAAACATACTAAACAGGGCTGTAGCAAAAAAAAAGAAATACTAAAAGTGAGCGCCAGGAAGTATTCTCGTACTTACCATAACCAATCAAGGAAAATTGAAAAAAAAAAAAGAATCGGAAATTTCCTTCCCAATGAAAAAAATAAAAGAATAATTTTTTCACCTAATAATGTTAAAGTGTTTTATTGTATCTCAGATCTGGGAAACCTTTATGAATATAGGGAGAAAACCCAGAATTTTTTCTAAAATTTAGTACAATTTAAAGTAACACAAAGATAAAACAACAAAAACAAACAATTGGTTGTGTAGCAAAGGACACAAAGAAAGGTCACCTTGGGAAGGTTCCCGAAGAACAAAAGCATTTACGGTCGCGAGTCCCGCAATCTCGAGAAACAAAGGAAACGACTGAAAGTCTAGTGGGTTTCATTTTTGGCTCTTTATAGCCAACCACAAACAAGAAATAAGAAAAGCACAAAGCTCACTTTAAAAAAATTCGTAGCTTCTTATGTTCGATGCTGCCTTCTTTTTTTGTTTGTATTAGATCTAGACCTTTTGTTATGATCTGCTTTTCTCTTGAGGTCTAACTGTGACACCCGGCTTTTTCGCTGAAGTGCATGCCGTTTTCAAAAACCAGTCAAACATTTGTGGTCTCTTTTACCTTGGTGATTTGAACACCAACCTTGGCTTAATGGACGAGTTCAGTTCTTATCCGTCGAATCCAATTGGTCTAAAAAAGTAAACGAAAAATTATTGAGAATTCGCGAATAAAATCCCCATCCCAAACCGGCCCAGTTTAATAACTTGAGGAAAACGTTTTTGTAACTGGGAACCTTGGCATTTCTCAACCAAGATTGAGAGGCAGCATCCGATAGTTCAAAATTTAAAGACTCTAAACCCTTAGACTTCCGTGCAGACAATTTTAGGGGAAGGGAAAACACATCGCAAGGTGACTTTTGTTAGTATTCCAATACTTTAGGTTGGGCATTAAGCCATACTAATTTTAGGGTGGTGTGCAAATTAGAGAAAGGGTGCACACTGCACACTATTCGTTGCACATGGGTTAACTCTTCATGTTTTTATCCTTGTGTGGACCATCTGTCGCAGACTCAACAAGTCCGTCTTCGTGACTCATCCATCATACAATTATGCCGTTTGTACCCGCCCGTCACAATTGTTTAAAGTCAATTAAAATGTGGACCTTCTGTCACACAACTCCGCATTACCACTGAAAAACCTATGTTGTTTGCTTTTCCAAAATACAATAAGAGCAGGACCCTGACTGATGGAAAGCAGGATTCAACTGAACTCTTAAAATATTTTGGAACCGCAACGACGAAAGGAAGGTTAAAAGGAAAAAGAGGATATGAGATAGGCTTGTGAAACTTGCTGTGGTTGCGTTTTGCTCTTCGGGATTTAGGTGATGCATCCGAAACATGTCAATAAAATTTAGATTAAATAAATTCTCTGAACTTTGAACTGAAATATTATATATTTCTGCAACGTTAATTACTAACTTAACTCACTAAATATTTGTTAAATTGTTCTTTTAGTATATGTAATTCGTTTTTTATGATCGTATGTTCTTCCATTATGGTATTAGTTAGCGCTTTGTAATCATCAACCGTTTTCCAAAGTGAATTTAATTCTTTTTCAAGAGTTTTTTTGGAAATTTAAAATTTCATCGAGTTTATCCTAAAGTTGTGTGTTCGTAATATTATCTGATTTTAGTTCGGTCTTATTTGTTGGATTAAGACTAATAATAATACCTGTTGAACTTGGCTGTTGTTGTTGCTGCAGTTGTGGTGGAATTGTGCTGCTACGTGTAACGGAACCAAGGTGTTGTCGGCAAAAGGACTCTCGACAGTAATTTCCGCATTCCCTCATATGGTAGGGGTGCTATTATCCTCAAAACACACTCACATAGCACATGGTCGGCTTATGTCGGTTAGAGTGCCTTTTAACCTTCCTTCCCTTACCACCACCGTTACAACCTACTACTACTTACAGGTGCAGCGGGCTGATCCTGGCAGCAGAAAGGAAGGGTGTTCAGATCACAAAGGCGTGGCATGCTAGCATAAGCATGTCCTAGCTCGTCGGAATGGGGGGGTTTTTGCCTTCGTAACGCTGAACGTTTGTTACGTATTTACATGCCGGGGTAGATATTAAAACAAATAGTTCGGGTTCAAAAAAAAAGGAGCCCAAATTCGTCCTGATATGAAAACTGGTTACTCAACAACAAGTTGCAAGGAGGAGAGAGCCCGATGGTATTGCCTCTCAGAGGGAAAGCCCACCCACGTATCGTAAAAGATACGACCATGGCTGATATGTCCTCGATTGTATATCAGCCCCTAATCCAGAGACTACCTACATATCATCTCATCTTTAAGCAAAACTCAAAATTCAACTTACATTTTGTTTTGACTTGCCTGTACTCGGTCTTATTTTTTTACCTTGCGTCACCGCCATATCCACCTAAATCTTCACTTACACGAACTGCATGCTACCAATCCAACGATGTAGCTTGAAAATAATTTCCGAAAAAAAAATAATGAAATCCAACAGAGGATTCAATGAAAGGATTATTTTACCGTTTTTTTTTTCAAAAATAGTATCCAAAAGGATAAATTTTATTCATAACCAAAAAGATAAAAATTACATCGAACAACTTATGCGCATCTTAATTATAATCTATAAAATACAAAAAAAAATAATATGAAAAGAGAAAAAAAAAACGATCTTTCAACAAACCAACCGTCGATAATAATGATGTAAGTTAAGTAGGTATAGGTATCTAACCATAAGTATTTTTTTTTTTCAAGTTATATTAATTATTTTATTTTTTCTTTTACGGAACTTTCACTTGTGATATCTTATCGAACAAATAGTTTTCGTAACTATTGCAATAATATCACTAAGTATATTACCCCAACAGTTCGCTCTCAGACAACCCCACGATTGATGTTTACAATTTAAGTCACCACCGATTAAAAAAATATCATTTCTTCTTAACAATTTTAATATATCTCTTTTCAACAAAGTTTTCTTCTCATTGCTACCATTTCCACCTGGGAAATACACAGAAAAGATACTAAGTCTAGTTGAATCCTGTAAGACTATTTCAATACCGATAGCTTCAATAAAGTGGCAAAGTGTTTAATAGATTTATTTATTAAAATAGCTACCCCACCCCCTTTTGAACGTTGCCTATCAAGCCTATAGCATGCATAATTATTTATCGCGAAGTTATTATCATTATTAAGCCAGGTTTCAGTTAATAAAGCTATGTCAATTTTATTAAATATCAAGAAATTACATAATTCATGTTTTTTATTTTGAATGCTTGTTGCATTCCAAGTGATAATTTTTGGGTTTATGTCAATCATATTGAATAAAGATATTTCACTGTAAGAGTGGTAATTACATTAAATTGTTCAGATTTAGAACGACAAGTACTTAATTTAGACAATACTAAGAAGAGAAGAAATTTCATCAGTAGAAAAGAGTAAGTTACTGCTACAGTTTTTCTCAGAGCCGAGTGTATTTGCACTAGTAGTTGTTGTTGTTGGTGTTACAATTATGTGGTCATCTGAGCGAGCTTTGACAATATGGTTTTGATTTATTGCAAATTGGTGAGAATTATTTTGTGGAGCAACATAGCCTCTCTTTTGTTGGAGTTGTGGAAAATCTTCCATGGTGAACTTAACATGGTTAGTTCTCGGCCGATTTATCAAAACAGGTTTTGTGGGGAGATCGTGTTTTCGATAACGTGATGAAAGTTTTTGTCTTATCTCTATATATTGTTGTCGACTAATGCATGAAGGATCAGTGGACTTGTGAGCTCCGTTGCAGTTGGCACACTTGACAGCTGTTTGTGGTGATGTGCAATAGATTGTTTTGTAATTCCCAGAGCACAATGAGCAAAAAGTTTTTACCTGACAGTGCCTATCTCCATGGCCATACATCTGACAATTATGGCATTGTGTGATTTTATTAGTTTGTTGTCTCTTGAAATCCCACTTGACAATTGTTTTGAACACGCTTTTGTAATTGGTGCGCAACTCATTCATTTTAATAGAACCACGTTCAATATTAACAATATATATATAATGAATATAATTAGAGTTAGTATTTAAGGTAATTGGTTTAACATCAATGCATTTTATACCAAGCATAATTAGTTCAGTTTTCAATGCTTCAGCATTGTAAAGTTCTAGGCCTGATAGGACAACTATTACCTTTCTTTTCCTGGGTATAAAATTCACACGATTTAGATTTAAGTTCAGTTGCAATTTTATTGTAAGATTCAAAACTTTTGCACAATATTTTCTGGCCCAATGAAATGTTTTTAAGCAGATAGTCTTCAATTTTTAGACTGTCAATTAATGATCTAACCACTTCACTTTTTTGTTTAAGAACAATAATAGGAGGAACAATTTCGATGGGTTTAACAGATTCACTATCATCAATGTCTGCACTATCCATGTGGTCTTCACATGTAGATTGTAGTGGCAAATAATATTTATCGTCTTTAAACACATTCGAATTTTTATTTGTAGTTTTAGATGGATTATGATATTTTTTATGCCTTTTGCTATTATTATTTTGGAGGATGAAATCTTCACCCTCCATTTTACTACAATTTCTTTTACTTGAAATGTTTAGTTAATCACTATTAAGCGCGTGCGTCACAGTTGACAAACGTCAAACGAATGATTAATGTATGTAATTATGTAACTGGCCATGGTATACACGTTGCATACCCACAGGCTTACTTTCGCTCTCTTTTTTTTATCTGTATGTATTTTTTTTTAAGGAAAATTTTTGTAGAAAAATTGTATTTATATGTCCAAATTGAAAGTTTAAGATACATTTTCACGAAATGACTTACCCAATTTTATTTTTCCTGTGGGGTGGCGCACCGCTCCATAGGTTGATTGTACCTTTGTTTAAATGTACTTATGTAGCTATGTCTGCAAAACACAAACTTTAAAGATGAACACAATAACAAAATCACTACACTTTTTCCCGAGAGAATTTCCTCTCTTTTATTTTAAATAACAGATAAATTGATCTTTTGCACTTATTTTTTTCGGTTAAATTCAAATTTTTACACGACGCCTAATTTATGGTGAACTTATGGTGAACCCGGAAGGATAGATGTGAATTATTATTAGGGATATTATTCAAAAAAGTAGGGATATTATATCGGGTGATTTTTTTGAGGTTAGGATTTTCATGAATAGACTTACTAACGAGCAACGCTTGCAAATCATTGAATTTTATTACCAAAATCAGTGTTCGGTTCGAAATGTGTTTCGCGCTTTACGCAAATTGTATGCGTTTTTTTTTTAAAAAAAGTTCTCAAGCTCTTAAAAAATCACCCATTATATTAAACAATGTCCTCTTTTCAATGAAGGACAATAAATACATAATGGGTGATTTTTTAAGAGCTTGAGAACTTTTTAAAAAAAAAAACGCATAAAATTTGCGTAAAGCGCGAAACACATTTCGAACCGAACACTGATTTTGGTAATAAAATTCAATGATTTGCAAGCGTTGCTCGTTAGTAAATCTATTCATGATGAAATGTCAAAGCATACTGAGCATCTTTCTCTTTGACACCATGTCTGAAATCCCGCGTGATCTGTCAAATACTAATGCATGAAAATCCTAACCTCAAAAAAATCACCCGATATAAGCAAAATACATAATGATACAATCGTAATAAAAAAAAACATAATGTAACAATCCAGGATGTGAAGGTGAGTGTGGTGAGGAAGCCGATGATGATGTGGAGAGAAAGTCTGGCTTAGACCGTAGGTACAGTCTGCACTACTATTTTGGGTACAGTCTGCAATTATGACGTTTCTGAAATATTTCTTCCAAAGATGTTGACGGATGCTGGGTATTGGTTTGGGGTTTCGTCTGGGGTGCCCCTGTGTCGTAGGCAAAGTTGGTGTCGTCGACTTTGTTTTTTGGGGGGGTGCTTTAGAGCAAGTCTTGCCCTTTTTGTCGTTTTTGGTGGAGTTTTGGGCACTTGTGCTGTTTTTTTTTTTGCTTGTTCACGTTTAGTAATTTTTTCTCGATAGGGTTATTTATTTTTTCGTTTTGCATGTACGAGTATTATAGGTTTTCTTTTCTACACTTTTATTCTTTTTACGGTTTTTGTATGGACTTTAATTTTTTTTCACAACGATCTCGGCACGTGCATTTCCGGTTTTTTTGTATTAGTTCTTAAGTTAATTAAAGGAACAAACTTCATACATGAATTTTTTTTATTATTTTAATTGTTCAGGAAAAAAAAGTAATAAAAAAAACGTGAAAATTTACACTAAAATAGGTATATATTTTAATTTTTTTTTTAAACAAATATAATTAATTAGGTAAGACTGGCAAAAGCGACACGGCAAATGATTGACACAAAAGAGGCTGACGTTTGACAGTCACTCCTTTTTATAGTCAGACGGCAACCCTCAGCGTGTCCGTCATTTTGGACGAGAGAGCGTTTTAAACATGGCGCCGGAAGCAATTCCGGAAGGACCTTTTCCCGGCCGTATTTTTGACCAAAACATAAAACTTTTTATTTTAAAAATCATTTTTATTTTTTTAATAAATATATGTGAAGAAAGTTAAATTTTCTGTTCAAAACCGGCGCAGAAAATTCATCCGGAAGCACTTCCATTGCAGAATAAATTGATGCTTTGCAAATGAATTGGTTCTCATTTAATCAGAATATTGCCATCTCAATTTTATATTTCTCTTAAGCCAACTCTCTTTTAAAGCAAATGGAGGATTTCAGCCCATTGTTTGCATTGACCGCTCTTCAAGATCATCTTAACTCACCACACCCACATTCACCTCCATCTTTATCAACGCCGCTTTATTGTCTTATGGTTGTACTAGATTAATTAACTTGAAGGGAACTGAAAGAACAGAAGGTTCGAATGTTGGCTATGTGTCTACCGGGATTTTATGAATTTAGGACACAATTTAGAGTTGATCTTTTTACTTGCATCGCTCAAAACAAAATTTCTTTTAAAGACTACGTCGCCAACGTTGTACTGCACATTTTTGCTTCGAGTATTGAACGTATGCTCGTACGTTTCATGAGCCTTTGCTCGAGAATCCTTGATACCACCCAGACATGCCAAGGAACCGACGTACCTGTCTTTGAATTTGTGGAACCGGGAAATCTCTAATACCAGAGACTTTTGCCGGGTCTGTTTTAAGACACCCATTGCCGATTATGTATCCTAAGTATTTTAGTTCTTTAAAACAGAACTTCGATTTTTCCAGATTAATTGTCAAACCTGCCGCTTTCAGTTTTTCAGTGACGATGTTTAAGAAACGAAGGTGTTCCTCAAAGTGCGTGTGACTATCAGAAGATTGTCAAAGTAAACAAAAACATTTTCTTTTAATTCGTGAGGTACCACTTTTTCCATTAACTTGCAAAGATGTTGGGGTGCATTGCAAAGGCCAAAGGGCATTACCATGAATTGGTACAGAGGCCTGCCGGGAACCGTGAACGTCGTCTTTTCCCGTGAAGATTTCTCCAGCAGTATCTGTAGAAAAACGTCTTTAAGATCCACACTAGAAATATAGTGCGTATCCAAAATCCGACTAAGCAAACCCTGTATATGAGGCAAATGATAGGCACTTTTCTTCGTCTTCGGTTCTTACCGGGTTATCGTATCAAGACCACCGGAGAGCTTCATGGGATATTGCTCTCTTCAATTATACCCATATCAAGTAACATATCCAATTCCTCATATAATAGTTCTTGTACCGCAGGAGAAACAGGATAGTGTCGCTGTTTTATCGGCTCGGCATCCCCTGTGTCGATTTCATGTTCCTCTAGTGTTGTTTGACCTAAGCCAAGAGTGGCAAAGGATGGGAACATCCTGATGGCTGTTTGAAGTTTATTGAAATCTTCTATAGCTCACACATCTCTGAAGACGAAGTGTTTAAGGAGGATTTTAGAGGTGAAATTTCGGAGATTAAATGAGGAGCTACATAATATCAACAGACTTCCAAAAAATTATCCCAAGATACACCTGTTGCTGTAGCGAAGGAACTAAATACATTTCAATCTTTTTAGTTATGTTTTTGTAGGTAATATCAGCTACGAATTTACCCGTGATAGGTTGATTACGACCATCCACTGTTCTAACATTGGACGAGAACCGTGTGCAAACAATTTTATGTTTGTTCAGAAAATCATCGCCATCCATGCCCAAGCAACTTATGCTAGCACCACTGTCTAGCAATCCCATCATACTTTTACCAAAAATGTTTACCTTGGCATAGGGGCGAGGATCATCAGAGCAATACAAAGTTGTTGCTTCTATACTTTTAAACGCGTTTCTTCTATTTTTCTTTCGTTCTCGAATCCGAGTTATTGTATTAGATACTGGAGGTTTTGAACTACCGAAAATACTATCTCTGGCAGCATAATATCTTATTTGTCGTTCTTGAAGACTTTTCAACGGAGGTGAATTCTTAGCTTTCGGGGGTGAAATATCTGTTTCTAAATTTACTTCATTAACTGGTCTTTTTAAAATCTGTACTTGAAAATTTGTGTTTTTGCAATCTAGGTTGGAATTATGATCTAATGCAAATCCGGTTTCTGGTCTCGCGAGCGAGCCATCCCGGTCGACGGATTGCTCTTGCGAGAGTTTCCCGCGCATTTAGGACTTGTGCATTGAGGTGAAGTTGTACCTTCTTTTCCGCAACGGTAACAAAACAAGGACCTTTGTGAGTCTGGACACTCCATATAGCCGTGACCTAACTTTTTCAGTTCCAGCAGGTATAATTGCTGGTATCTCTGCATCTGCATGGCTTCCACAGAAACTGTTTCTGGATCTGCGACTACTTCGGCTACCCTAAACTCACTAACATTTCTACGAAAGGTTTGACTTACGGTATAATAAATCTTCTGTTTGTTTTGATCTTTGATGTATTTTTCCATATTACGGCAAACATAAGCCAATTCAGGCTCTGGGCCCTAAAAGTCAACAAAAACTCTCGCATTCGACTGTTCACGTTTTGTTTGATCAGAATTAGTAATTCATGATTTGGCTCTGGACAAAGCAAACGCATATTCAACTTTTGAATAGCCAAAAAAAATCGTCAAAACTTTCGTTAGGTTGCTGACGATGTTCCTATAATTTCATTGAAAGTTTAGCATCAGTCTGAAGAGACCGAAACTGTTCTATCAATGCATATCTAAGTCCAGGCCAATCTATTCTAGGATTGGATTTGCGGAAAACCCAATACCAATCTTCAACTTGTCCGGTTATGAAAAGGTGAAAATTCGCTACAACCTCAGGCCATGATGGCAGATATGTTTCCTTTAAAATCTCTAACTTAAAAAGAAAATCATCAACCATCATTTTGATATTATCATATTTCAAACCCCACTTGTGGTAAGCAAGAAATTTGTAATTGGAACCAGAATTATAATTCTGTCGTGATCGACTGGGTTGTTGGTTAGTGCAGGTGTCATATAAATTCATGTTTCTGATACGCGTCAGAAACTCGTCTGCATTGGGGTTTAGACTTAAGTAATTCACTCTTGATGCTGATTCAGGAATATTGTGAGCAGGAACATTGGGTTCTGTAGCTGGAGGAGCTCGCCTGCGGACTTCATATTCGCTTGGAACAGAAGGAGTTGTTTGTCTTAGGGTTTATCGGATGATCTCCGCCATTTGATTTTTCATTTCGACCCTATTGGCTTCTAATTCTTTGCGAATAACTTGCAGATCCTCTGACCTACTTACTCCTATCGAAGCAGTTACAAGACCCTGAATGTAAGCTTGTAAGTCTAGTTCGTCCTGGTTGTTTAATGGCTGGGTAGGCGGTATCCAACTATCCCTATTTCTAAGAATCGCTTGAGATCCCATTGGTACGTCTGGGTTGGCATTCTTTGCAGAGGGATCTCCTTTTGGAGGGGCTTGATTTGGGGGAACAGTGGGCGGTGATCTTGATACTAAGTTGTGTATATCCGGGTTGGAATTACTAGCCATGGCTTCGAGTGGAAGGCTTATGTTGTTAGAACCACGAATTGCTTTATTGTACCCGCGACCACGTAGTTTTTGACCTGATCCGCGCCCACGAGCGTATAGACTAGATCCACGACCACAAAGAAATTGAATGGGTGCCTGACCACGAGAAGAACGTAAATTATGTGTTTTTCTATCCTCACCTGAAGACATGAGGTTATTTAACTAACGGGAGCTTCTAAACCTTTTTAATAATAACAGCCAGATCGAAAAAAAATAAAATAAAAATATCTAAGTGATTGATTAAATTACTTAAAGAAAAATTCAAACAAAAATCAAAAAGGATTATACCAAAAGTAAATTATAAAAAAAAATAAAGGAAGCAAATTCCAATTGCTAAAAAAAACTTGAACTAAATAAAAAAAATGAAATTTTGAATCTAATAAACAAATGATTAAATTGAGCTTAGAAACAAACGATTTAAAAAAATCTATAAAAGGAGAAAAAGTATTTGTTTGTGAAAACGGTTCTAAAATATGTCTGGTGGATGTGACGGATCAAGGTTAGTATCTAAAGATCGAATTAAAGTTTTTCTGTTATAATATACTCACTTGGAATTTAATATGGAAGCTGGAAATAAATAAGGTGTTATAAAACACAAAACTTACTTGACTGTTATAATATACAGAGGTAATTTTTATAAGAAATCTAAGAAAACGAAACAACTCGCTACGGACATAGTACGTGACTACCAAAGCTCATACTATCGGTCGACATTCCTTCTTTCCTTTAAAAAAAAAATTCAAAAGAATAATCTGCACAACTATAAATTCGGCTGAACCAAAAGATACGGATACAAAACTAATCGATTGAAAATTCTGGTTATGTCAGATATTGATTTTGATTGAAATGTATGATTGACGCAACAGGCTAAACAGGGAAAAGACTTCAAACCCATTTACTGGACGTCCGCTCACCACTTCAAATCTCACAATAAATAAAATGAAGGTACCATCAATGCAAACATAATTATCAAATAAATTCTGTCAAATTTTCGTAATAAAAGAAAGGAATGGAAACAACAATTTCAACTTCGAACTAGTAATAATGAAAGACGAATCGGGCCCACGTTAGGATCCACCTGTAACGAAACCGAGGTGTTGTCGGCAAAAGGACTCTCGACAGTAAGTTCCGCATTCCCTCATATGGTAGGGGTGCTATTATCCTCAAAACACACTCACATAGCACATGGTCGGAATATGTCGGTTAGAGTGCCCTTAAACCTTCCTTCCCTTACCACCATTACAACCCTCTACTTACAGGTGCAGCGGGCTGATCCTGGCAGCAGGAAGGAAGGGTGTTCAGGTCACAAAGGCGTGGCATGCTAGCATAAGCACGTCCCAGCTCGTCGGAATGGGGGGTTTTTGCCTTCGTAACGCTGAACGTTTGTTACGTATTTACATGCCGGGGTAGATATTAAAAAAAATAGTTCGGGTTCAAAAAAAAGGAGCCCAAATTCGTCCTGATATGAAAACTAATTACTCAACAACAAGTTGCAAGGAGGAGAGAGCCCGATGGTATTGCCTCTCAGAGGGAAAGCCCACCCACGTATCGTAAAAGATACTACCATGGCTGATATGTCCTCGATTGTATATCAGCCCCTAATCCAGAGACTACCTACATATCATCTCATCTTTAAGCAAAACTCAAAATTCAACTTACATTTTGTTTTGACTTGCCTGTGTCACCGCCACATCCACCTAAATCTTCACTTACACGAACTGCATGCTACCAATCCAACGATGTAGCTTGAAAATAATTTCCGAAAAAAAAAATAATGAAATCCAACAGAGGATTCAATAAAAGGATTATTTTACCGTTTTTTTTTCAAAAAATAGTATCCAAAAGGATAAATCTTATTCATAACCAAAAAGATAAAAATTACATCGAACAACTTATGCGAATCTTAATTATAATCTATAAAATACTAACAAAAATAATTTGAAAAGAGAAAAAAAACAATCTTTCAACAAACCAACCGTCGATAATAATGATGTAAGTTAAGTAGGTATAGGTATCTAACCATAAGTAATTTTTTTTTCAAGTTATATTAATTATTTTCTTTTTTTTCTTTTACGGAACTTTCACTTGTGATATCTTATCGAACAAATAATTTTCGTAACCCAAATTTAAAAAAAAAAATAATTAATAAAAGCGTATATTTTATTTCGACGCAGACTCTAAAAAATTTGTAAGTAAATTCTCGTATTTTCGTTTGTTTGTTTTTTTTTTGGTATTTCTATTTATGTATGTACATATGTCTGTACATATGCAAAATATTACTGCAATACAAAATATCGATTGATCAAGTAAAATATAGCATATACTTAGGAGAAATTAATGGTTTCAATTAATATAATTCAATGTGTAACTCATCATTTATTTTTGATTACTAAACTTTGTACTTTATTATCATTACTTTTATTATCATTACTTTTGTTATAATTAATTTTATTATATTCATATCAATCATTATTTATTATATTTTGTAATAAGAAACATTATATAACAAAAGGTGGCAACGCCAATAACCAAAAAGATAAAAATTACATCGAACAACTTATGCGAATCTTAATTATAATCTATAAAATACTAACAAAAATAATTTGAAAAGAGAAAAAAAACAATCTTTCAACAAACCAACCGTCGATAATAATGATGTAAGTTAAGTAGGTATAGGTATCTAACCATAAGTAATTTTTTTTTCAAGTTATATTAATTATTTTCTTTTTTTTCTTTTACGGAACTTTCACTTGTGATATCTTATCGAACAAATAATTTTCGTAACCCAAATTTAAAAAAAAAAATAATTAATAAAAGCGTATATTTTATTTCGACGCAGACTCTAAAAAATTTGTAAGTAAATTCTCTTTTTTTCGTTTGTTTGTTTTTTTTTGGGTATTTCTATTTATGTATGTACATATGTCTGTACATATGCAAAATATTACTGCAATACAAAATATCGATTGATCAAGTAAAATATAGCATATACTTAGGAGAAATTAATGGTTTCAATTAATATAATTCAATGTGTAACTCATCATTTATTTTTGATTACTAAACTTTGTACTTTATTATCATTACTTTTATTATCATTACTTTTGTTATAATTAATTTTATTATATTCATATCAATCATTATTTATTATATTTTGTAATAAGAAACATTATATAACAAAAGGTGGCAACGCCAAGACAAAAGCTCTATTATATAAAAAAAGCTTTATTTTATACATTCCACAAATGGATTCCAAAAGTGAAAAAGCTCACTCAGAATCGTATAAAAGGAGAGATCAGTTCAGAATATTTTCATTCACGCTTGGTATCTTCTTAGCGACTGGACGCACGGTCGGGTCCTTTCCACCGTCCTCTGTAAGTATATCGGACGTGGAGTTTGAGTTATAAGAAATGAAACAAAACGTTGTATTTATTTTTGAATCTTTAATTTCATATAATCTCTTTATTTTTGAATCTTTAATTTCATATAATCTCGAAAACTTTATATCAACGAAGCCTTAGACGTCCGATGCCTTTGACGAATCGATTTCAACTTGATCGATCATTTATATTTAAGTCTCCACGAAGTATACAAAGTGCATATTTTGCGATAATTGATTAGTTCAATTAGTTCTTCGAACCTCAATATAAACAAAATATGATGAACTCAGATTTTGTTTATATTGAGTTCATATCGATTGTTAACTGTTTATTTGCGATTGTGAAATACAAAATATGCTGAATGCATATTTTGTGGAGAAAAAAACGAAAGAAAAGAAACAACAAAAAGAATTAAATTATATTGCTATGAGGGGTTGTGTAGTACCCGTAGCGTGATGGTTAGTGCGTTGGACTGTCATGCAAGGGTCTTGGGTTCAATCCCTGCCTGTGCCACCTAACTTTTTTTCACGGGTACTGCCTCTTGCGAGGAATTGACAAATTCTCCAAGAGTAATTTTTGTCATGAAAAGTGCTTTCTCAAATTAGCCGTTCGGATTCGGCATATAAACTGTAGGTCCCTTCCATCTCTGACAACATTACTCGCACACAGGAATGGTTGAGAGTTGTAAGTCACTAGGCCCTGGTTCTTCATGGACTGTTGCGCCACCTAATTTATTTATTTATGAGGGGTTGTGGTAGATACTATTACTGTTATACTCGAGTGTGAGTGTTCTTTTCGACGGTCAGGTACCCCTTCCACCGCCTTCTGAACACCACACTTAAATCATCTTTAGCTTCCTCCTACTCAAGTTTGAGCACTTCGTTCGACGATCGGGCACCCCTTCCACCGCCTTCAAAGTGCCCACACTTAAATGAATTATTTTTTCTCTTTGATCCCTCTCTCTCAGGTTTGAGCGCTTCGTTCGACGGTCGGGTACCCCTTTCACCGCCTTCAAAGCGTCTACACCTGAACGATCTACTATTTTCATTACTCGGGTTTGAGTGCGTTGTACGACGGTCGGGTTACATTTCCACCGCCTGCATCACACACACACCTGAATGATTTCTTTTTTTCTCTCCTTGTGGTTTTCATTTCGAACCTTTGCTCAGGTTTGAGTGTTCTGTTCGACGGTTGGGTACCCCTTCCACCGCCTTCAGCACACACACACCTAGGCAACGTTTGTATCTTTTCTTTACGTTTATTTCGTTAAATGTTAAATTAACTATAATTTTCATTGAATAAACCTTGAATATTTGTTAAATCTTTTATAAGAAAACCTTTGTCTTTTTATTTCAATCTATGAGAAAGCTAAACCGACTCAAACAACTCCATTTGAATTATTTGCTTCATTGCCTGTTCAGCGTCTGCTGTAGTCCTCGGACAGCATAGAACAATAATTTCATTTGCTTCATTGCCTGTTCACCGTCTGCTGTAGTCTTCGGATAGCACAGAAAGCGGCAGAGATTAAAGCAAAGCGGCGTGTAGGTTAATAACACTTCTTTTCAGAGTTCCCGAACAGACTACCCCTTGAGCTCACTATAAGACCTCATACTCACCCTCTACAAATGAAATTACTTTTTTTTATTGAAATTTGTGGAAACAAATAAAAGAAAAATTATTATTAAAAAAAACCTTATGACTTTAAATACAGATTTAATTATTTATTTATTTAATAACTGTCTGTCGCTTCGTAATTCACAACGTAAGTTAGTATGTACTTATTAATGTATGCAATTATGTAACTGGCCAAGGTATACACGTTGCATACCCACAGGCTTACTTTCGCTCTCTTTTTTTTATCTGTATGTATTTTTTTTAAGGAAAATTTTTGTAGAAAAATTGTATTTATATGTCCAAATTGAAAGTTTAAGAAACATTTTCACGAAATGACTTACCCAATTTTATTTTTCCTGTGGGGTGGTGCACCGCTCCATAGGTTGCTTGTACCTTTGTTTGAATGTATTTATGTAGGTATGTCTGCAAAACACAAACTTTAAAGATGAACACAATAACAAAATCACTACACTTTTTCCCGAGAGAATTTCCTCTCTTTTATTTTAAATACCTAACAGATAAATTGATCTTTTGCACTTATTTTTTTCGGTTAAATTCAAATTTTTACACGACGATTAATTTATGGTGAACTTATGGTGAACCCGGAAGGATAGATGTGAATTATTATTTTGGGGGGGGGGGGGGGGGGGGGTTTCGCTTTAGAGCAAGTCTTGCCCTTTTTGTCGTTTTTAGTGGAGTTTTGGGAACTTGTGCTGTTTTTTTTTTGCTTGTTCACGTTTAGTATTTTTTTTCTCGATAGGGTTATTTATTTTTTTCGTTTTGCATGTACGAGTATTATAGGTTTTCTTTTCTACACTTTTATTCTTTTTACGGTTTTTGTATGGACTTTAATTTTTTTTCACAACGATCTCGGCACGTGCATTTCCGGTTTTTTTTTATTAGTTTTTAAGTTAATTAAAGGAACAAACTTCATAAATGAATCTTTTTATTATTTTAATTGTTCAGGAAAAAAAAGTAATAAAAAAAACGTGAAAATTTACACTAAAATAGGTATATATTTTAATTTTTTTTTTCAAACAAATATAATTAATTAGGTAAGACTGACGAAAGCGACCCGGCAAATGATTGACACAAAAGAGGCTGACGTTTGACAGTCACTCCTTTTTATAGTCAGACGGCAACCCTAAGCGTTTCCGTCATTTTAGACGAGAGAGCGTTTTAAACATGGCGCCGGAAGCAATTCCGGAAGGACCTTTTCCCGGCCGTATTTTTGACCAAAACATAAAACTTTTTATTTTAAAAATCATTTTTATTTTTTTAATAAATATATGTGAAGAAAGTTAAATTTTCTGTTCAAAACCGGCGCAGAAAATTCATCTGGAAGCACTTCCATTGCAGAATAAATTGATGCTTTGCAAATGTATTGGTTCTCATTTAATCAGAATATTGCCATCTCAATTTTATATTTCTCTTAAGCCAACTCTCTTTTAAAGCAAATGGAGGATTTCAGCCCATTGCTTGCATTGACTGCTCTTCAAGATCATCTTAACTCACCACACCCACATTCAGCTCCATCTTTATCAACGCCGCTGTATTGTCTTATGGTTGTACTAGATTAATTAACTTGAAGGGAACTGAAAGAACAGAAGGTTCGAATGTTGGCTATGTGTCTACCGGATGACCTCAACTTTACAGACGCACTGTTGGTTTAAAAAAAAGAAGAAGATAAAGGTACATAGAAATTAAAAGCGTTTCCTACAAAACTTATACAATTCTGACGGTTAACGTTAGAAATGGAAAGAAAAGAAACGATTATGAAATATAGTATCGACCCACGCCCGAGAATAAGTCTCATGTTCGGATTGAAGTTAGCCGAGTTTATTAAGAATAGTATCTACCTCTTAATGTCCTTTTCATCTTCATCTTCATCTTCCAACTCGTAAAGATTATTGCCTATAACTTTTTTTATTACGGATTTTATAAATTTAGGACACAATTTAGAGTTGATCTTTTTACTTGCATCACTCAAAACAAAATTTCTTTTAAAGACTACGTCGCCAACGTTGTACTGCACATTTTTGCTTCGAGTATTGAACGTATGCTCGTACGTTTCATGAGCCTTTGCTCGAGAGTCCTTGATACCACCCAGACATGCCAAGGAACCGACGTACCTGTCTTTGAATTTGTGGAACCGGGAAATCTCTAATACCAGAGACTTTTGCCGGGTCTGTTTTAAGACACCCATTGCCGATTATGTATCCTAAGTATTTTAGTTCTTTAAAACAGAACTTCGATTTTTCCAGATCAATTGTCAAACCTGCCGCTTTCAGTTTTTCAGTGACGATGTTTAAGAAACGAAGGTGTTCCTCAAAGTGCGTGTGACTATCAGAAGATCGTCCAAGTAAACAAAAACATTTTCTTTTAATTCGTGAGGTACCACTTTGCCCATTAACTTGCAAAGACGTTGGGGTGCATTGCAAAGGCCAAAGGGCATTACCTTGAATTGGTACAGAGGCCTACCGGGAACCGTGAACGCCGTCTTTTCCCGTGAAGATTTCTCCAGCAGTATCTGTAGAAAAACGTCTTTAAGATCCACACTAGAAATATAGTGCGTATCCGAAATCCGACTAAGCAAACCCTGTATATGAGGCAAAGGATAGGCACTTTTCTTCGTCTTCGGTTCTTACCGGGTTTTCGTATCAAGACCACCGGAGAGCTTCATGGGATATTGCTCTCTTCAATTATACCCATATCAAGTAACCTATCCAATTCCTCATATAATAGTTCTTGTACCGCAGGAGAAACAGGATAGTGTCGTTGTTTTATAGGCTCGCCATCCCCTGTGTCGATTTCATGTTCCTCTAGTGTTGTTTGACCTAAGCCAAGAGTGGCAAAGGATGGGAACATACTGATGGCTGTTTGAAGTTTATTGAATTCTTCTCCCGATAGCTCACGCATCTCTGAAGACAAAGCGTTTAAGGAGGAATTTAGAGGTGAAATTTCGGAGATTAAATGAGGAGCTACATAATATCAAAAGACTTCCAAAAATTTATCCCAAGATACAACTGTTGCTGTAGCGAAGGAACTAAATACATTTCAATCTTTTTAGTTATGTTTTTGTAGGTGATATCAGCTACGAATTTACCCGTGATAGGCTGATTACGACCATCCACTGTTCTAACATTGGACGAGAACCGTATGTTTGTTCAGAAAATCATCGCCATTCATGCCCAAGCAACTTATGATAGCACCACTGTCTAGCAATCCCATCATACTTTTACCAAAAATGTTTACCTTGCCATAGGGGCGAGGATCATCAGAGCAACACAAAGTTGTTGCTTCTATACTTTTAAACGCGTTTCTTCTATTTTTCTTTCGTTCTTGAATCCGAGTTATTGTATTAGATACTGGAGGTTTTGAACTACCGAAAATACTATCTCTGGCAGCATAATATCTTATTTGTCGTTCTTGAAGACTTTTCAACGGAGGTGAATTCTTAGCTTTCGGGGGTGAAATATCTGTTTCTAAATTTTCTTCATTAACTGGTCTTTTTAAAATCTGTACTTGAAAATTTGTGTTTTTGCAATCTAGGTTGGAATTATGATCTAATGCAAATCCGGTTTCTGGTCTCGCGAGCAAGCTATCCCGGCTGACGGATTGCTCTTGCGAGAGTTTCCCGCGCATTTAGGACTTGTGCATTGAGGTGAAGTTGTACCTTCTTTTCCGCAACGGTAACAAAACAAGGACCTTTGTGAGTCTGGACACTCCATATAGCCGTGACCTAACTTTTTCAGTTCCAGCAGGTATAATTGCTGGTATCTCTGCATCTGCATGGCTTCCACAGAAACTGTTTCTGGATCTGCGACTACTTCGGGTACCCTAAACTTACTAACATTTCTACGAAAGGGTTGACTTATGGTATAATAAATCTTCTGTTTGTTTTGATCTTTGATGTATTTTTCCATATTACGGCAAACATAAGCCAATTCAGGCTCTGGGCCCTAAAAGTCAACAACAACTCTTCCATTCGACTGTTCACGTTTTGTTTGATCAGAATTAGTAATTCGTGATTTGACTTTGGACAAAGCAAACGCATATTCAACTTTTGAATAGCCAACAAAAATCGTCAAAACTTTCGTTAGGTTGCTGACGACGTTCATATAATTTCATTGAAAGTTTAGCATCAGTCTGAAGAGACCGAAACTGTTCCATCAATGCATACCTAAGTCCAGGCCAATCTATTCTAGGATTGGATTTGCGGAAAACCCAATACCAATCTTCATTCTTGTGTTAGCAGTTGAAGCGAGTGCAAGTATTATCATACACCTCGTGTTTTGCATAAAGAATTAAAAATTTCTCATAAAAGAGTTCGTTGTGACTCTGGTGATGGCGATGCTCGCTCTCCCAGCAAACATTTAAATAAAAATAAAAAATATATTCATGAACAAATGAATAATAATAATCAAAACTATTATCAACCCTTGCAAAGCCTCATGGCTGATGCAGATGATATGGATGAAATATCCGAAAACGATAATAATGAACGTTCCAACGTCATTAAAGAAAGTGTTCCTCCTATAGTGGTTCTCAAATCTACAAGTGAACGAGTGCGTCAAATGCTAAGTGATTTAAAGATCGACAAGTATCTTATCAAAAATATCTCTCTCGGTCAAAAAATTATCTCTCCATCGAATGAAATCTTCGAAAAAATTAAAAGAGAACTTGTAAAATCTGACATTCAATTTTTTTCATACTCGCCCAAAGAGATGCGACCTCTTAAAGTGGTATTATCTGGGCTTGATTTCATTGCCGAAAAATTAGTAAAAGATGAACTTATTTCGTCTGGAATAAAGTGCATCGATGTGAAAGTGATCACTTACAAACCTAAAACAAATACCCAAACTAAAAGCTACATTTACATCGTTTATATTCAACGCGGTTCTATAAAACTAAACGAACTTAAGCGAAACCATGCATGTTTATTTAAAACTCTTATCCGCTGGGACTTTAAGAGGCAAAACCCTGGAAAAATAATGCAATGTCATAATTGTCAGCTCTATGGACATGGTTCCATGCACTGTCACATTAATAGTTTCTGTGCTAACTGCGCCGGCAACCACAAAATAACTGAATGCAAAATTTCTGACGTGATTCGATGCGCCAATTGCAATGGTCCTCACAAGTCATCCGACTCCAGCTGTATAAGTCGCCAACAATACCTAGATATTCGTCATAAACTCTCCAACCATCGACGTGTAGCCAACAATAAGCACACACCACCTACACTATCATCACAAAAACCTCTCGATCCACATTCTCTTTCTCATTTTCCTCCCTTACCCCAACGCCCCCCTCCACTGCCACCAAGGCTTACAACTAGAAATCGCCCTGCTGTTTCCTCATCATCACCATCATCATTGGCACCTGTACACCACAATCAAGTTCCACTTGAGAACAAAACATCATCATTTAATACAAAAGAGCACAATGCATTATTCTCCTTTGAAGAGATTAATTCTCTTTTAAGTGAAGTTTTAGCTCAACTTAGAGTCTGTCATACCAAAAGTGATCAGTTCAATGTAATTACATCTCTTGCTATTAAGTATATTTACTCATTACAATTAGAATTTTTTTAATTTTATTATTGATAAAAAAGTTGACATTGCTTTAATTTCTGAAACCTGGTTAAATGTTAACAAATCTTTTTCACACCCAAACTTTAAATGTTATCGTCTTGACAGGAGAAACGAAATAGGAGGAGGTGTTGCTGTTGTCATAAGAAAAGATATCCGTCACTCGGTTCACTCCAATCTGCAACTAAGATGTATTGAGTCAATAGGAATAGATGTATTTTTGGAAAATGACTCCAAAGTGAGTATTTTTTCTGTCTACTTCCCGGGTGGAAATAGAACTCTTGATAAAACTACTTTATTTAAAAGCGATATACAAAAGATATTCAGAAGCCGGAGCCAAGTCATTTTTGGTGGTGACTTAAACTGTCGCCATCGACTATGGAATTGTCTCAGGGCAAATTGCTGGGGTAACGTATTGTATGATGTCAACGAGACACATCCAAATTTTTCTTTACTATACCCACCCAATTATACATATGTTCCTACATCTAAATCTAAAAGTCCTTCTACTTTAGACTTTTTTATTACAAATATACCAACTTACTGTTCCATGCCATTTACTTTTAATGAATTAGGGTCTGACCATCTCCCTGTAAATATGAATATGAGTCTCCGACCACAAGTTAAACAAATCAGATTATGCTATAAATTTTCTGCAGCAAATTGGGACTTATTTTCATCCTTTATTAACAGAAGCTGCAATAATATTTCTACTACCGCGGTAAGCAGCACAACTGAAATTGATTCAATGTGCAGTAATTTTGTTTCCCTGTTAAATAGGGCTGCTGACTTTGCAATACCTAAGTGCCTTGTAAAAGATGATCATTCGGCTCGACTGCCTAGCAATATTTTACTTTTAATAAGACTTAGAAACTCGGAAAGAAGGAAATTGCTTCGCTATCGTTATGAAAGCTTCCTCAAAAGTACAAACATTTTAAACTCAGCAATAGCAAATGAAATCAATAATTACAGAAACTCTCGTTGGAATAATCTCCTTTCTTCCTTCGAAAAATCAAGTAAACCTTTTTGGAAAGTTGCCAAGGTTATAAAGAAAAGAGGTTCAAGTATTCCACCTCTCAAATCGAATAACGAATTGCTAATAACGGCAACAGATAAAGCAAACCTATTAGTTTCAAATTTTTCAAGGAATCATGAAATAACTGCTCGTTTTAGTGACGACAGTACTTCTACTGATGTATCAAATACAATTATTTTTGTCTCACGATCAAATGTCGAACAAACTGCTTTGAATTCTGTTAATCCTAGTAAGGTAAGAAAATTGATTAAAAGCTTAAAAAATAAAAAGTGCCCTGGCATGGACGGTATAAGCAATACACTTTTAAAATCTGTCCCCCTCTCAGGCTTACGATACCTAACTTTAATTTTCAATGCTTGTCTTAAATTAAGTTACTTTCCAGATTGCTGGAAAACTGCCATGGTGATACCAATTGCAAAACCTGGTAAACTAAGAGATGATGCTGCCAGCTATAGACCTATAAGCTTACTGAGCTCTATAAGCAAGTTACTTGAAAAATTAATCAAGGAAAATCTTGATAATCACCTCATTGCGAATAATATTCTGCCTGATTATCAATTTGGTTTCAGACCCTTCCATAGCACCAATCACCAAATTTTGAGAATCAAAAACCATGTAAAAGAAAAATTTTGTAGAAAAGAGTCGACTGCCTTAGTACTTTTGGATATTGAAAAGGCCTTCGATACGGTCTGGCACGACGCATTGATTCACAAACTTGTTAAATTTAACTTTCCAATGGCGACAGTAAAAATTATTCAAAGCTTTTTAGTAAAAGTACAAGACAATTTATCTTCAGTACATAATATTCCATATGGAATTCCTCAAGGCACAGTACTTGGTCCCATCCTCTTTAATATATTTGTCTCCGATCTACCAAATCGTGGAAATAATATTGGTATTGCAATGTTTGCTGATGACACGGCTATTTTTACATCGGGCACTTACTTTCAGGACGTCTGCAATACGTTACAAGTGAGTCTTTCTTCAATAGAAAAATACTTTTTTAAATGGAAGAAAATCTTGTTTTCTCCCAAATAATGTACAACTTCGAATGGGCTCTGTTAATATTGACTGGTCCGAACATTGTCGATATCTTGGGGTTATAATAGACAAAAAATTCAATTTTCACAAACATATATCTACAACTATTGACAAGATAAATCTATATAAAAGAATTTTGTACCCGTTAATATGTAGAAGTTCCAAACTTAGCAAAGAAAATAAAATTTTAATGTACACATCAATTTTCCAATCTATCCTCCTATACGGTGCTCCTGTTTGGTACGATTGTGCCAAAACTCACAAACTTAAGCTTCAAACATGTCAAAACAAAGTTCTTAAAATGATGCTTGATTTACCATGGTGCTATTCAACTTACAGGCTTCATGAACAAAGCAATGTCAATCTTTGGACTCCCTTATCGAAAATTTGACACACAAATTTTATGTAAAATGTTCCTTCTCTGATAATGAACTGATTAAATGTTTATCTCCACCATAAATTTATATATACATATTATGTATTTTGTACTATATTATATGTTTTCGATAGAGTCTTTGAAATTGGGCTAAATGAATTTGCCAAAAAATGTATTTGAAAATGTATAATTCATAAACTTAACGTGGGAGTTTTGCAATATTAGTTTTTAACAGTTGAATAAGGGTTTTAATTGTAGCTTTCCCTTGAATAATTAGTATTAAATTCATTTACAACTTATTATTATATGTTAGTTTAAATCTATAGTTGAAAAGGAAAATGTTTATCCTAAATCTCTAAAAATAGCATGTTCTTACTAAATGTAAAAGAAATAATGTATATTGCTACTTAAATAAATAAATAATAAAATAATAAATAAACAATACCAATCTTCAACTTGTCCGGTTATGAAATGGTGAAAATTCGCTACAACCTCAGGCCATGATGACAGATATGTTTCCTTTAAAATCTCTAACTTAAAAAGAAAATCATCAACCATCATTTTGATATTATCATATTTCAAACCCCACTTGTGGTAAGTAAGAAATTTGTAATTGGAACCAGAATTATACTGATCTCCGCCATTTGATTTTTCATTTCGACCCTATTGGCTTCTAATTCTTTGCGAATAACTTGCAGATCCTCTGACCTACTTACTCCTATCGAAGCAGTTACAAGACCCTGAATGTAAGCTGGTAAGTCTAGTTCGTCCTGGTTTTTTAATGGCTGGGTAGGCGGTATCCAACTATCCCTATTTCTAAGAATCGCTTGAGATCCCATTGGTACGTCTGGGTTGGCATTCTTTGCAGAGGGATCTCCTTCTGGAGGGGCTTGATTTGGGGGAATGATCTTGGGCGGTGATCTTGATCCTAAGTTGTGTATATCCGGGTTGGAGTTACTAGCCATGTCTTCGAGTGGAAGGCTTATGTTGTTAGAACCACGAATTGCTTTATTGTACCCGCGACCACGTAGTTTTTGACCTGATCCGCGCCCACGAGCGTATAGACTAGATCCACGACCACGAAGAAATTGAATGGGTGCCTGACCACGAGAAGAACGTAAATTATGTTTTTTTCTATCCTCACCTGAAGACATGAGGTTATTTAACTAACGGGAGCTTCTAAACCTTTTTAATAATAACAGCCAGATCGAAAAGAAATAAAATAAAAATATCTAAGTAATTGATTAAATTACTTAAAGAAAATCAAAAAGGATTATACCAAAAGTAAATTATAAAAAAAAATAAAGGAAGCTAATTCCAATTGCTAAAAAACATGAACTAAATAAAAAAAATGAAATTTTGAATCTAATAAACAAATGATTAAATTGAGCTTAGAAACAAACGATTTAAAAAAATCTATCAAAGGAGAAAAAGTATTTGTTTGTGAAAACGGTTCTAAAATATGTCTGGTGGATGTGACGGATCAAGGTTAGTATCTAAAGATCGAATTAAAGTTTTTCTGTTATAATATAAGAAGCTGGAAATAAATAAGGTGTTATAAAACACAAAACTTACTTGGCTGTTATAATATAGGTACAGAGCTAATTTTTATAAGAAATCTAAGAAAACGAAACAACTGGCTACGGACATAGTACGTGACTACCAAAGCTCATACTATCGGTCGACATTGCTTCTTTCCTTTAAAAAAAAATTCAAAAGAATAATCTGCACAACTATAAATTCGGCTGAACCAAAAGATACGGATACAAAACTAATCGATTGAAAATTCTGGTTATGTCAGATATTGATTTTGATTGAAATGTATGATTGTCACAACAGGCTAAACAGGGAAAAGACTTCAAACCCATTTACTGGACGTCCGCTCACCACTTCAAATCTCACAATAAACAAAATGAAGGTACCATCAATGCAAACATAATTATCAAATAAATTCTGTCAAATTTTCGTAATAAAAGAATGAAAATGAATATGAATAACTCTACATTTTTTTTTCAAAACAAGAATTTCAACTTCGAACTAGTAATAATGAAAGACGAATCGGGCCCCACGTTGGGATCCACCTGTAACGGAACCGAGGTGTTGTCGGCAAAAGGACTCTCGACAGTAAGTTCCGCATTCCCTCAGGGATGCTATTATCCTCAAAACACACTCACATAGCACATGGTCGGAATATGTCGGTTAGAGTGCCTTTAAACCTTCCTTCCCTTACCACCATTACAACCCTTTACTTACAGGTGCAGCGGGCTGATCCTGGCAGCAGGAAGGAAGGGTGTTCAGTTCACAAAGGCGTGGCATGCTAGCATAAGCACTTCCCAGCTCGTCGGAATGGGGGGGTTTTTGCCTTCGTAACGCTGAACGTTTGTTACGTATTTACATGCCGGGGTAGATATTAAAACAAATAGTTCGGGTTCAAAAAAAAAGGAGCCCAAATTCGTCCTGATATGAAAACTGGTTACTCAACAACAAGTTGCAAGGAGGAGAGAGCCCGATGGTATTGCCTCTCAGAGGAAAAGCCCACCCACGTATCGTAAAAGATACGACCATGGCTGATATGTCCTCGATTGTATATCAGCCCTTAATCCAGAGACTACCTACATATCATCTCATCTTTAAGCAAAACTCAAAATTCAACTTACATTTTGTTTTGACTTGCCTGTACTCGGTCTTATTTTTTTACCTGGCGTCACCGCCACATCCACCTAAATCTTCACTTACACGAACTGCATGCTACCAATCCAACGATGTAGCTTGAAAATAATTTCCGAAAAAAAAAATAATGAAATCCAACAGAGGATTCAATGAAAGGATTATTTTACCGTGTTTTTTTCAAAAATAGTATCCAAAAGGATAAATTATATTCATAACCAAAAAGATAATAATTTCATCGAACAACTTATGCGCATCTTAATTATAATCTATAAAATACAAACAAAAAATAATATGAAAAGAGAAAAAAAAAACGATCTTTCAACAAACCAACCGTCGATAATAATGATGTAAGTTAAGTAGGTATAGGTATCTAACCATAAGTAATTTTTTTTTTTCAAGTTATATTAATTATTTTATTTTTTCTTTTACGGAACTTTCACTTGTGATATCTTATCGAACAAATAATTTTCGTAACCCAAATTAAAAAAAAAAAAAAAATTAATAAAAGCGTATATTTTATTTCGACGCAGACTCTAAAAAAATTTGTAAGTCAATTCTCGTATTTTCGTTTGTTTGTTTTTTTTTTGGGTATTTCTATTTATGTGTGTACATATGCAAAATATTATTTCAATACAAAATATCGATTGATCAAGTAAAATATAGCATATAGTTAGGAGAAATTAATGGTTTCAATTAATATAATTTAATGAAATTACTTTTTTTTTATTGAAATTTTTGGAAACAAATAAAAGAAAAATTATTATTAAAAAAAACCTTATGACTTTAAATACAGATTTAATTATTTATTTATTTAATAACTGTCTAGTCGCTTCGTAATTCACAACGTAATTTAGTATGTACTTATTTATGTATATAGTTATGTAACTGGCCAAGGTATACACGTTGCATACCCACAGGCTTACTTTCGCTCTCTTTTTTTTATCTGTATGTATTTTTTTAAGGAACATTTTTGTAGAAAAATTGTATTTATATGTCCAAATTGAAAGTTTAAGATACATTTTCACGAAATGACTTACCCAATTTTATTTTTCCTGTGGGGTGGCGCACCGCTCCATAGGTTGATTGTACCTTTGTTTGAATGTACTTATGTAGCTATGTCTGCAAAACACAAACTTTAAAGATGAACACAATAACAAAATCACTACACTTTTTCCCGAGAGAATTTCCTCTCTTTTATTTTAAATAACAGATAAATTGATCTTTTGCACTTATTTTTTTCGGTTAAATTCAAATTTTTACACGACGATTAATTTATGGTGAACTTATAGTGAACCCGGAAGGATAGGTGTGAATTATTATTTTGGGGGGGGGGGGGGGTTTCGCTTTAGAGCAAGTCTTGCCCTTTTTGTCGTTTTTAGTGGAGTTTTGGGAACTTGTGCTGTTTTTTTTTTGCTTGTTCACGTTTAGTATTTTTTTTCTCGATAGGGTTATTTATTTTTTTCGTTTTGCATGTACGAGTATTATAGGTTTTCTTTTCTACACTTTTATTCTTTTTACGGTTTTTGTATGGACTTTAATTTTTTTTCACAACGATCTCGGCACGTGCATTTCCGGTTTTTTTTTATTAGTTTTTAAGTTAATTAAAGGAACAAACTTCATAAATGAATCTTTTTATTATTTTAATTGTTCAGGAAAAAAAAGTAATAAAAAAAACGTGAAAATTTACACTAAAATAGGTATATATTTTAATTTTTTTTTTCAAACAAATATAATTAATTAGGTAAGACTGACGAAAGCGACCCGGCAAATGATTGACACAAAAGAGGCTGACGTTTGACAGTCACTCCTTTTTATAGTCAGACGGCAACCCTAAGCGTTTCCGTCATTTTAGACGAGAGAGCGTTTTAAACATGGCGCCGGAAGCAATTCCGGAAGGACCTTTTCCCGGCCGTATTTTTGACCAAAACATAAAACTTTTTATTTTAAAAATCATTTTTATTTTTTTAATAAATATATGTGAAGAAAGTTAAATTTTCTGTTCAAAACCGGCGCAGAAAATTCATCTGGAAGCACTTCCATTGCAGAATAAATTGATGCTTTGCAAATGTATTGGTTCTCATTTAATCAGAATATTGCCATCTCAATTTTATATTTCTCTTAAGCCAACTCTCTTTTAAAGCAAATGGAGGATTTCAGCCCATTGCTTGCATTGACTGCTCTTCAAGATCATCTTAACTCACCACACCCACATTCAGCTCCATCTTTATCAACGCCGCTGTATTGTCTTATGGTTGTACTAGATTAATTAACTTGAAGGGAACTGAAAGAACAGAAGGTTCGAATGTTGGCTATGTGTCTACCGGATGACCTCAACTTTACAGACGCACTGTTGGTTTAAAAAAAAAGAAGAAGATAAAGGTACATAGAAATTAAAAGCGTTTCCTACAAAACTTATACAATTCTGACGGTTAACGTTAGAAATGGAAAGAAAAGAAACGATTATGAAATATAGTATCGACCCACGCCCGAGAATAAGTCTCATGTTCGGATTGAAGTTAGCCGAGTTTATTAAGAATAGTATCTACCTCTTAATGTCCTTTTCATCTTCATCTTCATCTTCCAACTCGTAAAGATTATTGCCTATAACTTTTTTTATTACGGATTTTATAAATTTAGGACACAATTTAGAGTTGATCTTTTTACTTGCATCACTCAAAACAAAATTTCTTTTAAAGACTACGTCGCCAACGTTGTACTGCACATTTTTGCTTCGAGTATTGAACGTATGCTCGTACGTTTCATGAGCCTTTGCTCGAGAGTCCTTGATACCACCCAGACATGCCAAGGAACCGACGTACCTGTCTTTGAATTTGTGGAACCGGGAAATCTCTAATACCAGAGACTTTTGCCGGGTCTGTTTTAAGACACCCATTGCCGATTATGTATCCTAAGTATTTTAGTTCTTTAAAACAGAACTTCGATTTTTCCAGATCAATTGTCAAACCTGCCGCTTTCAGTTTTTCAGTGACGATGTTTAAGAAACGAAGGTGTTCCTCAAAGTGCGTGTGACTATCAGAAGATCGTCCAAGTAAACAAAAACATTTTCTTTTAATTCGTGAGGTACCACTTTGCCCATTAACTTGCAAAGACGTTGGGGTGCATTGCAAAGGCCAAAGGGCATTACCTTGAATTGGTACAGAGGCCTACCGGGAACCGTGAACGCCGTCTTTTCCCGTGAAGATTTCTCCAGCAGTATCTGTAGAAAAACGTCTTTAAGATCCACACTAGAAATATAGTGCGTATCCGAAATCCGACTAAGCAAACCCTGTATATGAGGCAAAGGATAGGCACTTTTCTTCGTCTTCGGTTCTTACCGGGTTTTCGTATCAAGACCACCGGAGAGCTTCATGGGATATTGCTCTCTTCAATTATACCCATATCAAGTAACCTATCCAATTCCTCATATAATAGTTCTTGTACCGCAGGAGAAACAGGATAGTGTCGCTGTTTTATCGGCTCGGCATCCCATGTGTCGATTTCATGTTCCTCTAGTGTTGTTTGACCTAAGCCAAGAGTGGCAAAGGATGGGAACATCCTGATGGCTGTTTGAAGTTTATTGAAATCTTCTATAGCTCACACATCTCTGAAGACGAAGTGTTTAAGGAGGATTTTAGAGGTGAAATTTCGGAGATTAAATAAGGAGCTACATAATATCAAAAGACTTCCAAAAAATTATCCCAAGATACACCTGTTGCTGTAGCGAAGGAACTAAATACATTTCAATCTTTTTAGTTATGTTTTTGTAGGTAATATCAGCTACGAATTTACCCGTGATAGGTTGATTACGACCATCCACTGTTCTAACATTGGACGAGAACCGTGTGCAAACCATTTTATGTTTGTTCAGAAAATCATCGCCATCCATGCCCAAGCAACTTATGCTAGCACCACTGTCTAGCAATCCCATCATACTTTTACCAAAAATGTTTACCTTGGCATAGGGGCGAGGATCATCAGAGCAATACAAAGTTGTTGCTTCTATACTTTTAAACGCGTTTCTTCTATTTTTCTTTCGTTCTCGAATCCGAGTTATTGTATTAGATACTGGAGGTTTTGAACTACCGAAAATACTATCTCTGGCAGCATAATATCTTATTTGTCGTTCTTGAAGACTTTTCAACGGAGGTGAATTCTTAGCTTTCGGGGGTGAAATATCTGTTTCTAAATTTACTTCATTAACCGGTCTTTTTAAAATCTGTACTTGAAAATTTGTGTTTTTGCAATCTAGGTTGGAATTATGATCTAATGCAAATCCGGTTTCTGGTCTCGCGAGCAAGCCATCCCGGTCGACGGATTGCTCTTGCGAGAGTTTCCCGCGCATTTAGGACTTGTGCATTGAGGTGAAGTTGTACCTTCTTTTCCGCAACGGTAACAAAACAAGGACCTTTGTGAGTCTGGACACTCCATATAGCCGTGACCTAACTTTTTCAGTTCCAGCAGGTATAATTGCTGGTATCTCTGCATCTGCATGGCTTCCACAGAAACTGTTTCTGGATCTGCGACTACTTCGGCTACCCTAAACTCACTAACATTTCTACGACAGGGTTGACTTACGGTACAATAAATCTTCTGTTTGTTTTGATCTTTGATGTATTTTTCCATATTACGGCAAACATAAGCCAATTCAGGCTCTGGGCCCTAAAAGTCAACAACAACTCTCCCATTCGACTGTTCACGTTTTGTTTGATCAGAATTAGTAATTCGTGATTTGACTTTGGACAAAGCAAACGCATATTCAACTTTTGAATAGCCAAAAAAAATCGTCAAAACTTTCGTTAGGTTGCTGACGACGTTCCTATAATTTCATTGAAAGTTTAGCATCAGTCTGAAGAGGCCGAAACTGTTCTATCAATGCATACCTAAGTCCTTGCCGGCCAAGAGCACGTATAATGGTCCCGGCTCTACACAACTGCCCAGATATGATCATGAAATTGATCAAAACAAGTAATCCAAACCTGCCTACGCACGACTGGAAAGTCCCAAAGGTTGAGAAGGAGACAGTGGGTCACTATAGATCAGCTCTCGTGTTGATCAATAGGGAATCACTGGATCAAAACAAGTAATCCAAACCTGCCTACGCACGACTGGAAAGTCCCAAAGGTTGAGAAGGAGACAGTGGGTCACTATAGATCAGCTCTCGTGTTGATCAATAGGGAATCACTGGATCCACTGGCCGCGACCAAAGGCGTGATTAGGTATGGTTTCGATGAAATCGTGATCCGTATATACAAAAAAGACGAAGATTTGCTTAACACGCCCCCGACAGAAGCCCCTTCAGCGGTAGGAAACGCTTCATTACCACCAATAATGGAGGTCGATGCAACACCACAAGTGGAACCATCGACCTCCACAGCCCCAAACAAGCCATCCGACGTGGAGGCTAAACCTACAGTCGACAGTAACTCCGACATGGAGACTGAAGACGCCACCTTAGGCATCACTCTGAGTGAGGAAGACCTACTTCACTCCTCCTCAGACGATGAAAACGCCGATAAAACAGTGGTGGAGGTTAATCTGACTAATAGTAGCAATGCTGCGATTAGTACAGATTAATCTCCATCACGCCATCATGGCCACAAACAACCTAACACTCCGACTGCACACAAACAAGGATGACATCGTCTTGATACAGGAGCCGTGGGTCTCAAATTCCATCATCAGAGGCCTCAGGACTCCTGGTTACAAGCTACTGTATGCATCGGAGAAAGGTGAACCAAGGTCATGTATGTTAGTAAAAAATGACTTAAATGTATTTTTACTCCCCAATTACAGCGACAAGGACACAACCACCGCTGTCTTAACAACGGATAAAGCCACCTACTGGCTCATATCCTCCTATCTTGGCCACGACAGCCCAATTCCAGGTGACACCTTGAGGAAGGCAATTGCGGTCGCGCAGTCGAAAAAAGTTGGTCTCCTAATTGGATCGGACGCTAACGCTCATCACACGGTATGGGGTAGCTCTGACATAAATGAGAGAGGTGAGTCCTTATTTGATTACTTACTAAGCACTAACCTACTCATAAGTAATATTGGTAATGAACCCACTTTTGTAACCAAGAATAGGAAAGAGGTACTTGATATTACACTTACCTCTGACTCGATCTACAATCTGATTTCAAACTGGCATGTCTCAAAAGAAAATTCCTTCTCTGACCACAAGTACATTCAGTTTGAGCTCAGAGATGTGGCAAACATATCTACGGGTTTTCGCAATCACCGGAATACAAACTGGGAACGATATAGGGAGGTACTAACACAATTACTTGATTACAACCTTCTTAAAAGCTCCTCCAGTAAAGATGAACTAGATCTTTCTGTGAATCATCTCACTGAAGCCTTCAATGAATCAATGAGAATTTCATGCCCTGTAACCATTTCAAAGGGAAAAAAGAAACCTCATTGGTGGCGTAAAGAACTAGAACCATTCAGAAAGAGTTGTCGCAAACTCTTCAATAGATCTAAATACACTAGATCTCCTTCTGACTGGGACTTATACAAACAAGCTCTAAAGCAATATAAAAAAGAATTAAGGAAGAGTAAGAGGTCTTCTTGGAGAAACTTCTGTGGCAAAATAGAAAATACTTCAGAAGCCTCAAGACTCAGAAAAATTCTCTCAAAAAGTCCAACAATACCCAGTGCTTTAAAGACAGATGCAGGCACATGGACTACCACAGATGAAGAATCTCTTAATCTGCTATTAGACACCCACTTTCCAGGTAGCTCTAACTTACTTAACGACTTAACATCAGAGTCTCAAGCTTCTACAAGCGATTTAGTTGATCTAATAACGCGGGAAAAACTGCAATGGGCCATAGATAGCTTTGATCCATATAAATCTCCAGGACCAGACGGAATCATCCCGGCCGAACTACAAAAATGCTCAGACATGATCATTCCACCATTGGAAATTATTCTGACAAGCTGTTTAAGGCTGAGATATATTCCCAAAGCCTGGAGAATGGCAAAAGTAGTCTTTATTCCTAAAGCAGGGAAACCCTCCCACGTTAACCCTAAAGATCTACGACCAATCAGCCTATCATCCTTCCTTCTTAAAACCTTGGAAAGATTGATTGAAATTTACATCAGACATAACCTAAAACCATGTCTCATTTCCACAGCTCAACATGCTTACTCTAAGGGAAAATCAGTAGAAACAGCACTTCATTCGCTGGTTCGCAGTATTGAATACTCCCTCGAATACAAAGAATATAACCTAGTAGCTTTCCTAGATATTGAAGGAGCTTTCAACAACGTCAGTTACCAGGCGATCACGACAGCAATGGAAAAGCTGCAATTAAAGAAACCACTCATAGATTTTATTAGTCTCATGCTCAAAAGCAGGACAATAACTTCAAGCATGAGAAGCTTTACTACCACCAGATCGGTGCATCAAGGTACCCCCCAAGGAGGGGTCCTTTCGCCTCTCTTATGGAACATGGTAGTAAACGACCTTCTTACATCATTAGAAGCAGAGGGTTTCAGGGTGATTGCCTATGCTGACGACGTTGCAATATCTGTATCTGGAAAACACTCCCAAGTTCTCGCGGAACTCCTACAAAATGCCTTGAATAGGCTAACAAAATGGGCTAAGCAATGTGGCCTGGACGTCAATCCACATAAAACAGAACTAGTACTCTTTTCAAGAAGGTACAAAATTCCTCAGCTCAGCCCACCCAAGATTAAAGGAATACCATTAAAGTTTTCCGACCAAGCTAAATATTTAGGCCTCATTTTAGACAAAAAACTAAATTGGAAGGCAAATATTGATGAAAGAGTAAAAAAGGCTACTGTAGCGCTTTTTACTTGTAAAGAGGCCATAGGATCAAAATGGGGCTTCTCCCCAAAAATAACCCACTGGCTATACACTTCGGTAATTAGACCGATACTCACTTATGGAGTTGTCGTATGGTGGACCGCACTGGACAAGATGGTAAATGTAAATAAGTTCATCAAGGTCCAGCGGTCAGCAGGTATGTGCATCACAGGAGCACTTCGCTCAACACCAACTGCAGCCCTGGATGTGCTTTTAAACCTAACACCTCTTGACATCTTCTCCAAAATGGTGGCAGCCAACTCATGTGTGAGGCTTAGAGCCACCTCTCAATGGAACAGTAACAATACTGGACATACTATCATTCTAGACAATTTCAGATCTATCCCAGATCGCTTAGACTATACCACCCCTAAAATGGTATTCGGTAAAAACTTCCATGTGTCCATCCCTTCAAGATCCTCCTGGGAAGAAGAGAGACCCCTGGAAGACAATGCGATACACTTCTATACAGACGGTTCAAAGACCGATTACGGAGTTGGAAGTGGTATCTATTCGGAACAACTGAATCTAAGTCTATCATATAGACTTCCCAATCAATGTAGTGTATTCCAGGCAGAAGTAATGGCGATTAAAGAGGCACTATCCTGGCTCAGAGAAAACGTTATATCTTGCAAGGATATACGAATCTTCTCGGACAGCCAGGCTGCTCTTAAATCTCTCGCGTCTGTCTCCACAAACTCACAAGTAGTCCACGATTGTCGATCATCTCTGAATGAGATGACAGAACAGTTTAATATTCACCTCATTTGGGTGCCGGGCCACAGAGACATTCCGGGAAATTGTAAAGCCGATGAGCTCGCCAAAAACGGAACACTTCTGCCTAATGTTAGACAAAAACATAACATAGGAACACCACTTGCTACATGCAAATATCTTCTCAAACAATATGCTCTAGAAGCAACAAATGCTAGATGGTCACAGAGTACCACCTGCCTAGCAACCAAGCAAATATGGCCAAGCATAGATTTAAATCGGTCAAAAGGCTTGATGTCCCTGAGCAGACAAAATATAAGCTCTACAATTGGAGTAATAACAGGACACTGCCTCATAGGAAGACATGCTCTGAGGCTAGGGGTCTACACAAATGACTTTTGTAGAAGCTGCATGGACGAGGAGGAAGAGGAAACAGTCCAACACCTTCTATGTACATGTCCAGCACTCTCCATTAGAAGGAATAACTTTCTTGGCAATCCCTTCTTCGACAATACCAGTGAACTGGCAACGATTGACACAAAGTGTCTCTCTAACTTTATTAAAAGCACAAAATGGTTTGTTTAATTTTCATTACTCCCCCATGAGTAACCTCATTAGTGGTATCACAATGGACCCTTGCGGTCTAAGTGAGTCGATGACATCTGGACAGCCACTCCAACCTAACCTAACCTACCTAAGTCCAGGCCAATCTATTCTAGGATTGGATTTGCGGAAAACCCAATACCAATCTTCAACTTGTCCGGTTATGAAATGGTGAAAATTCGCTACAACCTCAGGCCATGATGGCAGATATGTTTCCTTTAAAATCTCTAACTTAAAAAGTTTAGCAGTATTAAATAGAATAAATAAATACAACTCCGATTACTTTTACTTATAATATTTATTTTAGGTTCCCGACACGACTGCTCTATGAGAATGCTCAATCGAAACTGAACTCTTTTCGATCTTCTTCGCTTTCGTTCAGTCTTACAGTGTTGCCACAGTTTGGCCATCCTGATCGTAATCGTCCCGATTACCTTTTGCCTAAATAATGTTGCATCTAAGCCACGGTTTGATATTAGCCGCTTCCCAAGTACCCCGATAAGGAACCTGACTAACCTGGAACCCATCTACGTCAGAGATCAATTATCTATCATTGCCAATGTTATTTTTTATCTGGTATGGAACCTTGAACTTGGGTGCAACCTTTTTTGATACCCCGGGGGTACTGATAAAGTTCTTGACCATTACGTAATCGCCTATATTATACTTATGAGCCTTTTTACGATTTTCATCCGTTTTTCTCTTATTATATTCCTGCAGTCTTTTTTGTTTTCTTACAGCCCGTGACCTTAAATTGTATAAATCTCTACCCCCTTTCACATTTTCATTTAAATACTCGCTTACATAATCGATCACTTTCCCTCGCTGCCTTACCCCGAACAAAAGTTGGCTAGGCGTTGTACCTATCCCGCGATGCAAAGTATTGTTCATTGAAAATTCAATCTGTGGCAAAATGTTTATCCAAGCTCGCCGCTGGATTACCACTACCTAGTTTCGCTATCATTGGTCCTAAGCTCCTATTTATCCTTTCAACTTGCCCGTTCGCTTGGGGCGATCCGGTCGCTATTTTGATATGTTGAACGTTATTCACCTCTAGGAATGCTTCAAAATCATTTGAAGTAAAGCTACTGCCCCTATCTGAGATCAACATTTTTGGATGGTTGTACATGTGAAAATATGTTTTCAATTGACTTATTACTTCTTTAGTATTGGTAGTACGTGCCGAAAACAACTTTACAAATTTTGTAAATGCGTCCACTACCAATAGCACGTATTTCTTTTTTGAATTGCCTAAAGAAATCGGACCGTAATGGTCTATGTGGATGGTCTCGAACGGCAGCTTACCCTGGGTATGTTGTACAACATGCCTTCTCGCCTACCCTCTTTTGAAGAAAATGCTAAACATTTCAAACAGTTTTCTATGTACATACCAATTTTCGTCTTAATCTCTGGAAACCAATACGTTTTCGTTATAGCTTCTAACACTTTATCGCGACCGATATGAGCAAGCTCGTCGTGGTATTTGCAAAGAACGCGATTTTCCATTTCAGATGGTACATAGAATAGTATACTATCTTTCACTTTTCTATATACTAGCCCGTTATGCATTTCATAAAATTTATTTTCCGAATTCTCTAACTGCTTACGAATACTACATATATCTTTATCCCTGTACTGGAAAATTGAAAGATTTTGTTCAAATGTATTTTCCTCCAATACTAGTATATTTGTTGCACGACTCAGTGCGTCTACGTGTTGCATTTTGTCTCCGTTTCTGTGTTCTAAAACATAGTCGTAGTTTTGCAGTTGTAGGACCCATCGGGCGATTCGAGGATTTATATCCCTTTTATTCATAGTCAATGCTAATGAGTTACAGTCCGTCACAATTTTAAATTTAATGACCTATAGGTATATCCTTAATCGCTCTAATGCATATATGATTGCCAAAGTCTCTAGTTCGAAACTATGAAAAGAGGAAATGCTCTTCCTCGTTAGCTGTCGCGATCATAATATGATCCATGTAAACTGTCATTTTCCCTTCGTTTATTAGATCACTAAAAATTTTGTTTACGTATCTCTGAAACCTTGACGGGGCATTCTTTAAGCCAATAGGCATTCTTAAAAATTCATATTGACCCGTCGATGTCACGAAGGATGTATACTTAACTGAGCTTTCATTCATGTGTACATGATAAAAAGCACTTTTTAAATCTAAAAGAGTAAACAAATTTGTATTTGATAATCGATCTAGGAGGTCGTCAATTAACGGAAGAGGGTAGTTATCTCTCAATGTTACCTTGTTTAGAGAACGATAGTCGATGCAAAACCGTAATTCTCCCGATTTCTTTTTTACGAACACAACTGGAGAGGCGTATTCTGAATCACTCGGTCTTATAATTTGTTTTGCTAAAAGATCATCTATAATCGCATGTAATCTACCTCGCTCGAAATACGACAACCTCCTCGGGGTACAATGAAAGGGTTTCTCGCTATTCAAAGATAATTTCATTTCGTAATTGACATTAGGTAATCGGCGACGCTCACGGTTTACATAACATGAATTAAATACATCAATTATTTTCTCTCTTACTTTATGACTCAAAGTTTGGTTTATATCTAAGTCTATATTATCTTGCTTAATTTTCATCATATTAAATTCGAACTTTTCATTTTCCAAAATTTCATTGTTCTCATCATTATTCTTTTCTATGCTTAACTTAACGTTTATTACTTTTAACTTGTCATTGTCTAAACTTTTTTCTTTTATTTTTTCCATTTTCTGTAAAACCATCTTTGATTTTAATAAAAAGTCTCTTCCTAATACTACTGGGTATGCCATCGTCTCATCCGTTACAACAATCATTTCCAATAAAATATTTTCATTTTCAAACAAAACATTTTTTTCAACTTTTCCAAGAACAATTAACTTAGTTTTATTAATTCCAAAATAATTTACTGTGTTACATTTTAATTCGATAAGTTCCGGTACAAACTTCCGGCGGATGAGGCTGATGGGACTACCCGTGTCAATTAAGCATTCTAATAAAAATACATTGTTAAAATTAATCATTTCAAATCGTAAATATAAATTTCTTACAAATTGGTTATCATCGTCATCGTCCACATGATGAACAACATGATTCTTCTTTTTGTAGGCAGAGCATGCGGCCGCAAAATGTCCAAACTGTCCGCAAGCGTGACATGCTCCGATTTCTCTCTTTGGCTTTTCGCAATCTGAAGCAAGATGCCCCACAGAATTGCAGTTGAAACAACGAATCTGTAATTTCTGCTCACCTTCGTTTGACGGACGCAGGCCTGCGTTAAAAGGCTTTGGTAAAGATATTCCAGAGAATGCTCCCAAAAGTTGGTTTCTGTTGACAAATTGGTGCATTTTCGCCTGTACACGTAAATGATGATCTGGGATACCTTTAATTATGCAGTCTAAGAGTTCTTCTTCTGCTAACTCCATTTTGTTGGCCAGAATTAGTTTGTCATGGAAATAATTCTGGAATATTTCGCTAGACAGCCACTTTCGCTACTCAAACTTCCGACGAATTTCTAATTTGCTGGTCCGATTATCGAAAAGAGTTCTCATCTCCTCAAGCATCGAGTCAATGGAAATTGTTGCAATGTCTGGCTTAGAATGCAACCATTGAAGAGCCTTTCCTTTTAATTTAGCTGCAATTAGAGCACGCATATTATTATTGTCCAAATTGTATGATGATTGAATGTTTTTTATTTGAGACTGCCAAAGTGAAAAGTTGTCTCCTTCTCCAGCATAGTCAGACAATAATTCTTTAACCATGTTTATATTGCTTATGAAAAACTTATATAACAGCGTAGCGATTGGACGTGTTTTGGTGAAGCTCCTAATAGATTGTTGCATAAAGCGTACTTAAAGGCAATAGTGGTGTTGAAGTGTGGTGAGAATTGATCCGGAAGTGATTGTTAACCAGTGAGCTGGCGCTCTAGCCTTAATTCTTGGCTTTTGAATTATAAAAAAGCAATTTTTTATTCTGTGACATTTGATCAGTTTAATCGGCATTTGAGTGATTTCTTTGTTTCATCACAATAAGTGGAATTTACAATTCTCTGAGAAAGTACAATCAAATACTCTGAGAATTTGAAGCGGGAATAAGAATTGCAACTGATTTGTTAAAGTGAGTACACAAAATCTCATTTAAAATATTAGACAAAACACTCCCACTCAATAAGTGTAATAGTATCCACAACAAGCTTCCCTAAACTCACCTCATATAATTTAAATGCACAAAAGCTTACACGATCATTTTGGTTCCAAAGACAACAACCATTTCAAAAGCTCATCTGATCTTTTCCGTTCCGAAGACAACAACCAATACACCAGCGTTTCGAAAACTTGCTTAGCCAAAACGACAACCAAACTTTCCAACTTTCGTTACAGTGGTGAAACGAATGGAAAATACAGCCCCAAAAAGATCTTTGAAAGAAACTTCTCCTGACTCCGATAAATTCATAAACCACAAGAAAATTTGTACAATGGGTGAAAATACAATGGCTAACCTAATGAACGTTTTAATGCCAAAAATGAATGAACTTTTTGACTCAAAGCTAGCCAATATAGCAACAAAAGACGACATCAATACCATCAGAAATGATTTAACCGCTCTTCAAGCTGAAAACGAAACTCTAAAATCTGAAATAAAGAAACTTAAAGAGAACGAAATTCTGCTAAACTGAAAAATAGATGATTTTGAAAAATTCTCTAAAAGGCAAAATATTGTTGTAAATGGGCTAACAGCGATCAATACTCAGGAAGCAAGACAGCAGTTTGAGCAAATATGCAGTTTAATACTCAACGTATCCGTTACAACAACCAACACCAGAAAGATTGGCAGCGCAAGCAAGAACTCGTCAGCTTTTTTTTCGAACTTGGAAATGTAAACGATGTAAGCACAATTTTATCGTCTACAGATCGCTTGAGAAACTCTAGGATATTTATCAACAGAGACCTTTCGTTCAATGAAAGAAGAGAGAAATACCACCTACGTCAAATCAAAAAATGTTTAACACAAACCAATCCCAATCTAAAAGTCGAGATTAAGCGGTGGGCCATCGAAGTCAACAACCATCGTTTCAAATGCAGCTCTGAGGGAGTAATTACAGCTTTTAGCGATATAAGCAAGGCTTACATTACTAGTCTACTAGATAAAACAAATCTTAATTACACTGTAATTGTAAACGAAACTAAAAAACTAAATATGCCAAGTCCAAGTAACTCTCAAAATCAAGCTTAACAATTAGATGCCTGTCAGGTTTTATCTTTCAATGTTAGAGGTCTTGGAAATAAAACCTTATTTTGTAATTTTTATAAATATATATGTAATTTTGAAATATTTTTTTTATATGAAACCTTTGTAACAAAAGAAAATAGTATAAGATACGAAAAATTCTTCCCTGCGACAAGAACACAACAGCAAATACGAGGCAGACCAAGTGGCGGCTGCTTATATGGATGCAAGAAATGTATTGAACAGATCTACAAACTGAGCTTCATCAAACAACACGACACCGTTTTTCTCAGAGGTTATTTTGGAGGTGCTTTACTTAACCTGGTCCCTGCTTACATCAACTGCAATCACTGGCGAAGCGACTTTGAAAAACTTACAACTTTCTTCGAAGAAACAGACCTTAATAATTTCATACTATTTGGCGATTTGAATGTAAGAACAGGCACGAAAGGAAGTGTAGATGTACAGCTTTCGAATGAAAATCTGGTTTCAATGATTAGAACATCAAAGGATAGTTCCTACGATCGCAATTCAAACGCGTTTATAGAGTTTTTAGAAGAGAAAGGAGCATTCATTTTGAATGGGAGAGGTTTCGGCGACAATACTGGTGAATTCACATTCGTGAGCAATAGAGGGTCTTCAGTCATTGATTACTGCTGTCCATCATATAGCAGTATCGGTGCAATATGTAACTTTAAAGTCGGTTGTGAAACTTTTTCCGACCATATGCCCCTCATTATAAATCTAAACGTACAATCATCATCGACGTACAACGATAGCTTGAAACTTCTACCAATGCTTAAATGGCGGGAGGAAAGAGTATTCGCATACAAAAACAGTTTAGATCGACACATTTCACAAACGATTACTGATATAGACGAAAATGAAGATCTTTGTCTTAAGATTAAGGAATGTATATACAACACAAACGGGGAAATTAATTGTGCGAGTACGAACTTCACGCCAAAGAAACCGTGGTTTGATACTGCTTGCTTTTATGCCAGGAGAAATGTCATGAATAGCCTAAAGATGTACAGAAAATACAATATTGACGTTTACAGAACACTCTACCGTGATGAGTACAAGAAATTTAGGGCCCTATGCACAGCAAAACAGCGTAATTATTATCAATATATCACAAGTCAACTAGCATCAGTTAAGACAACAAGTGACTGGTGGAAACTGGCAAAGAAAATACGTAACAATACAAACGAAAGCAACATGTCGGCAAATATAAACACATTAGAGTTTAGAACACACTTTCAAAACCTTCTCTATCAAACATTGTCCACAGAAACATCTTTCGTATATGCTTCAAATAGAGTGGTATATATACCCTTGCTTGATAAGGAAATTGAAATCAGCAAAGTTCTTGCAGCTATTACTACGGCAAAGGATAATAAAGCTCCCGGAATCGATGGAATTCCATTTGAATTTTAGAAAAATGCAACGCCCAACTTAATCTTAGAAATTCACCGTCTATTCAGCGATACCTTTCGCACTGGTACAATTCCTAACTCGTTCAAAAGATCAATAATATTCCCTCTTTTTAAGAAAGGAAATCCCAAGGATGTAGCCAACTACCGTGGTCTGTCTTTTATGGACACTATATATAAGCTGTTCACAACTGTTCTTCTGAATAGACTTAGCCAATGGGTCAAAGCAAATCATATTTTAAACGAATTCCAAGCTGCATACAGAGAAAACTACTCAACCACGGACCAAATCTTCAATCTCTCCTGCCTTATAAGCCTTCAGCTTAAGCGGAAAAATAAACTGTATGCGTTTTTCATAGATTTGAAAGCTGCGTTCGACAATATTAACAGAAATGCATTGTTCTACAAACTGACTCAGCTAGGTATATCTACAAAAATGGTATTGATTCTTAAAGCACTCTATACCAACAACACTGCTACAGTATGGAACGGCACTCATATCAGTGACTTCTTCCCTATTAATCAAGGTGTGAAACAAGGATGTGTTCTAAGCGCTCTGCTATTTATCTTGTTCTTAAACGACCTTGATTCTGATTTGCCGTGTGGAGTTACTATGGAAGGAGTATCGGTAAAAGCTCTACTTTACGCAGACGACATAGTGCTACTCTCAGATAATCCTGCTTCCTTACAGATAATGATAAACTTTGCAAATTATTGTTCCAAATGGCAACTGCATGTGAACCTAATAAAATCAGAAATAGTTATTTTTCGAAATGGTGGACGTCGAGCAGCTGAAGAAAAATGGAAGTACAACGACACCGAGATCAAAATATCTAACAATTTCAAGTACCTAGGAGTAAATCTTACATACAATATGTCGTGGACGGATCATCTTACGAAAAGGCTAGTAATGTCTAAGAATTCAATTAATGCTACTTGGTCAAACTTTATCAGAAATAAGAACATACAACACTCAGATAAATTCAAAATATACGAAGCTGCTTCAAAGTCTATAATGAATTACTGTGCCCAAGTTTGGGGATATTCGGAGAATGACGAAGTTGAAAAGTTGCAAAGGTTTTTCATTAAAAGATGCTTCTCCCTTCCTAATAACACTCCAAACTATGTTCTCAATATTGAAACTGGACTAAGAAAAGCTTATATTACGACACTAAAACTCCACTTTAAATACATCCAAAGGGTAAGCACGCTCCCTGAAAACAGACTGCCAAGAAGACTTATGGACTTATGGATATCATCGTGAGAAAAAAGATCTACTGGGCTGACAAATGGTCGGAACTCTTTAACGATCTGAACATTCAGTTTGACTGGAACACTAAGTCTGAATGGAAGGCACTGCACGCAGAAACTTGCGAAAAACTTACAGAAAGGCATTGGTCGGAACACACTAATAGAGCTCTACAATCACGATTCCATGATGAATATTGCAACTTGAACTATGCTGAGGTACCAAACTATTTCAATGATAGTAACTCGCGTGAAATGATAAGTATGGTATTAAAGTCCAGGTGTGGATTGCTCAACCTCAATGCACGAGCATTTACAAATAATACAGATGGAATTTGTACGATCTGCAACCTTGACGCTACTGAAAATACGTATCATTTTGTAGGAGTGTGTCCTTGGGGGAGAGTACGATAACTTTGGCGACAAAGTTTAATGACGGATTTGTATAGAACAGTTAAAAACAAGCATTTTTTACTATGAGAGGGGGGGTCTATCTCCCCCCGTTTAGGCAGTAGGGGCAGTTTAAAAAAATATGTACACTAAATGGAAAAAAAGTAGTACCCGTGGCATGATGGTTAGTGCGTTGGACTGTCATGCGAGAGGTCTTGGGTTCAATCCCTGCCTGTGCCACCTTAATTAAAAAAAAAGAAGAGTTTTCACGGGTACTGCCTCTTGCGAGGAATTGACAAATTCTCCAAGAGTAATTCTTGTCATGAAAAAGTGCTTTCTCAAATTAGCCGTTCGGATTCGGCATATAAATTGTAGGTCCCCTCCATCCCTGACAACATTACTCGCACACAGGAATGGTTGAGAGTTGTAAGCAGTTTAATACTCAACGTATCCGTTACAACAACCAACACCAGAAAGATTGGCAGCGCAAGCAAGAACTCGTCAGCTTTTTTTTTCGAACTTGGAAATGTAAACGATGTAAGCACAATTTTATCGTCTACAGATCGCTTGAGAAACTCTAGGATATTTATCAACAGAGACCTTTCATTCAATGAAAGAAGAGAGAAATACCACCTACGTCAAATCAAAAAATGTTTAACACAAACCAATCCCAATCTAAAAGTCGAGATTAAGCGGTGGGCCATCGAAGTCAACAACCATCGTTTCAAATGCAGCTCTGAGGGAGTAATTACAGCTTTTAGCGATATAAGCAAGGCTTACATTACTAGTCTACTAGATAAAACAAATCTTAATTACACTGTAATTGTAAACGAAACTAAAAAACTAAATATGCCAAGTCCAAGTAACTCTCAAAATCAAGCTTAACAATTAGATGCCTGTCAGGTTTTATCTTTCAATGTTAGAGGTCTTGGAAATAAAACCTTATTTTGTAATTTTTATAAATATATATGTAATTTTGAAATATTTTTTTTATATGAAACCTTTGTAACAAAAGAAAATAGTATAAGATACGAAAAATTCTTCCCTGCGACAAGAACACAACAGCAAATACGAGGCAGACCAAGTGGCGGCTGCTTATATGGATGCAAGAAATGTATTGAACAGATCTACAAACTGAGCTTCATCAAACAACACGACACCGTTTTTCTCAGAGGTTATTTTGGAGGTGCTTTACTTAACCTGGTCCCTGCTTACATCAACTGCAATCACTGGCGAAGCGACTTTGAAAAACTTACAACTTTCTTCGAAGAAACAGACCTTAATAATTTCATACTATTTGGCGATTTGAATGTAAGAACAGGCACGAAAGGAAGTGTAGATGTACAGCTTTCGAATGAAAATCTGGTTTCAATGATTAGAACATCAAAGGATAGTTCCTACGATCGCAATTCAAACGCGTTTATAGAGTTTTTAGAAGAGAAAGGAGCATTCATTTTGAATGGGAGAGGTTTCGGCGACAATACTGGTGAATTCACATTCGTGAGCAATAGAGGGTCTTCAGTCATTGATTACTGCTGTCCATCATATAGCAGTATCGGTGCAATATGTAACTTTAAAGTCGGTTGTGAAACTTTTTCCGACCATATGCCCCTCATTATAAATCTAAACGTACAATCATCATCGACGTACAACGATAGCTTGAAACTTCTACCAATGCTTAAATGGCGGGAGGAAAGAGTATTCGCATACAAAAACAGTTTAGATCGACACATTTCACAAACGATTACTGATATAGACGAAAATGAAGATCTTTGTCTTAAGATTAAGGAATGTATATACAACACAAACGGGGAAATTAATTGTGCGAGTACGAACTTCACGCCAAAGAAACCGTGGTTTGATACTGCTTGCTTTTATGCCAGGAGAAATGTCATGAATAGCCTAAAGATGTACAGAAAATACAATATTGACGTTTACAGAACACTCTACCGTGATGAGTACAAGAAATTTAGGGCCCTATGCACAGCAAAACAGCGTAATTATTATCAATATATCACAAGTCAACTAGCATCAGTTAAGACAACAAGTGACTGGTGGAAACTGGCAAAGAAAATACGTAACAATACAAACGAAAGCAACATGTCGGCAAATATAAACACATTAGAGTTTAGAACACACTTTCAAAACCTTCTCTATCAAACATTGTCCACAGAAACATCTTTCGTATATGCTTCAAATAGAGTGGTATATATACCCTTGCTTGATAAGGAAATTGAAATCAGCAAAGTTCTTGCAGCTATTACTACGGCAAAGGATAATAAAGCTCCCGGAATCGATGGAATTCCATTTGAATTTTAGAAAAATGCAACGCCCAACTTAATCTTAGAAATTCACCGTCTATTTAGCGATACCTTTCGCACTGGTACAATTCCTAACTCGTTCAAAAGATCAATAATATTCCCTCTTTTTAAGAAAGGAAATGCCAAGGATGTAGCCAACTACCGTGGTCTGTCTTTTATGGACACTATATATAAGCTGTTCACAACTGTTCTTCTGAATAGACTTAGCCAATGGGTCAAAGCAAATCATATTTTAAACGAATTCCAAGCTGCATACAGAGAAAACTACTCAACCACGGACCAAATCTTCAATCTCTCCTGCCTTATAAGCCTTCAGCTTAAGCGGAAAAATAAACTGTATGCGTTTTTCATAGATTTGAAAGCTGCGTTCGACAATATTAACAGAAATGCATTGTTCTACAAACTGACTCAGCTAGGTATATCTACAAAAATGGTATTGATTCTTAAAGCACTCTATACCAACAACACTGCTACAGTATGGAACGGCACTCATATCAGTGACTTCTTCCCTATTAATCAAGGTGTGAAACAAGGATGTGTTCTAAGCGCTCTGCTATTTATCTTGTTCTTAAACGACCTTGATTCTGATTTGCCGTGTGGAGTTACTATGGAAGGAGTATCGGTAAAAGCTCTACTTTACGCAGACGACATAGTGCTACTCTCAGATAATCCTGCTTCCTTACAGATAATGATAAACTTTGCAAATTATTGTTCCAAATGGCAACTGCATGTGAACCTAATAAAATCAGAAATAGTTATTTTTCGAAATAGTGGACGTCGAGCAGCTGAAGAAAAATGGAAGTACAACGACACCGAGATCAAAATATCTAACAATTTCAAGTACCTAGGAGTAAATCTTACATACAATATGTCGTGGACGGATCATCTTACGAAAAGGCTAGTAATGTCTAAGAATTCAATTAATGCTACTTGGTCAAACTTTATCAGAAATAAGAACATACAACACTCAGATAAATTCAAAATATACGAAGCTGCTTCAAAGTCTATAATGAATTACTGTGCCCAAGTTTGGGGATATTCGGAGAATGACGAAGTTGAAAAGTTGCAAAGGTTTTTCATTAAAAGATGCTTCTCCCTTCCTAATAACACTCCAAACTATGTTCTCAATATTGAAACTGGACTAAGAAAAGCTTATATTACGACACTAAAACTCCACTTTAAATACATCCAAAGGGTAAGCACGCTCCCTGAAAACAGACTGCCAAGAAGACTTATGGACTTATGGATATCATCGTGAGAAAAAAGATCTACTGGGCTGACAAATGGTCGGAACTCTTTAACGATCTGAACATTCAGTTTGACTGGAACACTAAGTCTGAATGGAAGGCACTGCACGCAGAAACTTGCGAAAAACTTACAGAAAGGCATTGGTCGGAACACACTAATAGAGCTCTACAATCACGATTCCATGATGAATATTGCAACTTGAACTATGCTGAGGTACCAAACTATTTCAATGATAGTAACTCGCGTGAAATGATAAGTATGGTATTAAAGTCCAGGTGTGGATTGCTCAACCTCAATGCACGAGCATTTACAAATAATACAGATGGAATTTGTACGATCTGCAACCTTGACGCTACTGAAAATACGTATCATTTTGTAGGAGTGTGTCCTTGGGGGAGAGTACGATAACTTTGGCGACAAAGTTTAATGACGGATTTGTATAGAACAGTTAAAAACAAGCATTTTTTACTATGAGAGGGGGGGTCTATCTCCCCCCGTTTAGGCAGTAGGGGCAGTTTAAAAAAATATGTACACTAAATGGAAAAAAAGTAGTACCCGTGGCATGATGGTTAGTGCGTTGGACTGTCATGCGAGAGGTCTTGGGTTCAATCCCTGCCTGTGCCACCTTAATTAAAAAAAAAAAGAGTTTTCACGGGTACTGCCTCTTGCGAGGAATTGACAAATTCTCCAAGAGTAATTCTTGTCATGAAAAAGTGCTTTCTCAAATTAGCCGTTCGGATTCGGCATATAAATTGTAGGTCCCCTCCATCCCTGACAACATTACTCGCACACAGGAATGGTTGAGAGTTGTAAGTCACTAGGCCCTGGTTCTCTACGGACTGTTGCGCCACCTAATTTATTTTTTATTTTAAATGGAAAAAAAATAATTAAAAAATAACGGTAATACTTATAATTAAGTATTATACCTTTTTTTAAAGCCAACACTTTTGTCTATTAGCTTGTTTTTAAATCAAGTCAAAACTATGCATAGTTTTTGAAAAAAATTGTTTTAAAGTCAAAATTTGTGCGAAAAAAAGTTAAAAAAAAGGTTTAAAGTGTAATTTTTCAAAACTTTCAGATTATCTACTATTTTTTTTTTTATAATTCATTGCTCTTATTTGTTTTTGATCAAAAACTGAAAACTAGATGACTTGATGTCTTCTAGTTCTTGAGAAAATTGAAAATTAGCGAAAATAAAATATTTTAATTAAATTACTTTTTCCTTGCTTAAGTATTAACGTAGTCTTATTTTGATAGTAATAATCGATAAGATATACCTAGGGTAAACTAATTTTTCCTAAATCCAGCTTATTTAAATGCAAAAGAAACTTTGCATGCACCCCATCTAGCACCCACCGCACCTTGCACCCTCCCCACCTTGCACGCACTCCAACTTGCACCCAGCCCAAATCCTATAGTGTGCCCAAGCAGGGGGGTTGCAGGGGGCAGCATGCCCCCCCTTACAGATGCCACTGTTGCATACACCCAAACTCGCGCACACCTTACTGTTGCATACACCCAAACACGCATTACGCATACGCAAATACCATTATTACTATCAAAATAAGACCACTCAAGCAAAAAAAAAAAGAATTAAATTAAAATAGTAGTTGTGGTTATTTTCAATTTTCTCAAAAACTAAAAGACATAAAATCATCTAGTTTTCAGTTTTTGATCAAAAACAAATAAGAGTAATAAATTCTGAAATAAAAACAATGGTAGATAATCTTGAAGTATTGAAAAAGTTACACTTTAAACCTTTTTTTAACTTTTTTTACTCAAATTTTGAGTTTAAAATTAAATTTTTATTTCCAATTTTCTCAAAAACTAAAAGACATAAAATCATCTACTTTTCAGTTTTTGATCAAAAACAAATAAGAGCAATAAATTCTGAAATAAAAACAATGGTAGATAATCTTGAAGTATTGAAAAAGTTACACTTTAAACCTTTTTTTAACTTTTTTTACTCAAATTTTGAGTTTAAAATTAAATTTTTATTTTCAATTTTCTCAAAAACTAAAAGACATAAAATCATCTAGTTTTCAGTTTTTGATCAAAAACAAATAAAAGCAATAAATTCTGAAATAAAAACAATGGTAGATAATCTTGAAGTATTGAAAAAGTTACACTTTAAACCTTTTTTAACTTTTTTTACTCAAATTTTGAGTTTAAAGTTAAATTTTTCAAAAACTACGGATAGTTTTGACTTGATATAAAAACTGGCTAATAGAACAGAATGTTGGCTTTAAAAAAATGTATACAACTTAATTGTAAGTATCACCGTTATTTTTTAATTATTTTTTTCCATTTTAAATAATAACTTTTTTAAATTGCCCCTCCCGCCTAAACTACGCCTAAAAACTACGCATAGTTTTGACTTGATATAAAAACTGGCTAATAGAACAGAATGTTGGCTTTAAAAAATGTATACAACTTAATTGTAAGTATCACCGTTATTTTTTAATTATTTTTTTCCATTTTAAATAATAACTTTTTTAAATTGCCCCTCCCGCCTAAACGGGGGGAGATAGACCCCCCCCCCCTCCCATTGTAAAAAATGCTTGTATTAAGACCCTCTACCAAAAACCGTTATTATATCTTGGCGCCAAAGTTATCGTACTCGTGCCTGTCCTTGTTTGCGAACTTACAGAAAAAGATTCCTTGGAAGCGAAAAACGTAACCGTGACCAGTTCCTAGAAATCCTGAATGGCCAAAACTATTTACAACTTTACAATTATTTAAAAAAAACGCTCTAAGGTATAGAAAACTAATAATTAATGAATATTCTTAAAAAATACACCAATCCAACGCTGAACTTACTTAAGTAAACAATTTAACCTGACAGGCAACATAATATGTTATTGTCATTCATTTAATTTATATTATTACGAAAACCATGAAATTGTTAATATTCAGAAAATAAAATTTTGTATCTATCTATCTATCTATCTATCTATCTATTGCTTATGTAGCACTCATTTGATGGTTCTTTCTTTTTTGCGCTAACCAAATCATTTTGCTTCAACATTTCATTATCTTTTTCTATATTATTTTTGTCACACTCTTTTTTCAATATTTCGTTCTGTTCACGTTGTACTTGTAGTTCTTTTCTTAAATACAAACACTCTTTCTCTCTCTTTTGTAGCTCATTTGAAAGTTTATTTTCTTCTCCTTTTCTTTCATTTATTAAACACTCATTTTCAGTTCTCAGCAATTCGATTTCTTTTCGTTGTATGTAGATTTCTCTCTTCATCAGTTCTATCTCTTTCTTCATTAAATTGTGTTTCTGATCTGTGGTTGGCATTTTGTTGTCTCCATCTTCAACATCATCATCATCTTCTTGGTGTTGGTTTCCATCTTTGGCTTTGTCTTTCCCCTTCGTTTGATCGGATGCCTCTGGATCGTTGTCGCTTTCATTGTGTCCGTGTGCAGCTGCTTCTATGTCTTTTGATGTTTCCGTTGTTTCGGGTGGGTTGGATCCACGCTCGTGAATGGGAACGGATTCCAAACGTAAAATGAGGGTCGATTTGTTACCGTTTGTTTTTTGTTCAAGCGATTTTAACCACGATTTTAATTGCGCTGTGGATAACTCAGACAAATTATTATCGCTTATAATGCCGAATAGGTTCGAATCCCACTTCTGAAATTTTAGCAGTATTAAATAGAATAAATAAATACAACTCCGATTACTTTTACTTATAATATTTATTTTAGGTTCCCGACACGACTGCTCTGTGAGAATGCTCAATCGAAACTGAACTCTTTTCGATCTTCTTCGCTTTCGTTCAGTCTTACAGTGTTGCCATAAAAGAAAATCATCAACCGTCATTTTGATATTATCATATTTCAAACCCCACTTGTGGTAAGCAATAAATTTGTAATTGGAACCAGAATTATACTGATCTCCGCCATTTGATTTTTCATTTCGACCCTATTGGCTTCTAATTCTTTGCGAATAACTTGCAGATCCTCTGACCTACTTACTCCTATCGAAGCAGTTACAAGACCCTGAATGTAAGCTGGTAAGTCTAGTTCGTCCTGGTTTTTTAATGGCTGGGTAGGCGGTATCCAACTATCCCTATTTCTAAGAATCGCTTGAGATCCCATTGGTACGTCTAGGTTGGCATTCTTTGCAGAGGGATCTCCTTCTGGAGGGGCTTGATTTGGGGGAACAGTGGGCGGTGATCTTGATCCTAAGTTGTGTATATCCGGGTTGGAATTACTAGCCATGGCTTCGAGTGGAAGGCTTATGTTGTTAGAACCACGAATTGCTTTATTGTACCCGTGACCACTTAGTTTTTGACCTGATCCGCGCCCACGAGCGTATAGACTAGATCCACGACCACAAAGAAATTGAATGGGTGCCTGACCACGAGAAGAACGTAAATTATGTGTTTTTCTATCCTCACCTGAAGACATGAGGTTATTTAACTAACGGGAGCTTCTAAACCTTTTTAATAATAACAGCCAGATCGAAAAGAAATAAAATAAAAATATCTAAGTGTTTGATTAAATTACTGAAAGAAAAATTCAAAGAAAAATCAAAAAGGATTATACCAAAAGTAAATTATAAAAAAAAAATAAAGGAAACAAATTCCAATTGCTAAAAAAAACTTGAACTAAATAAAAAAAATTAAATTTTGAATCTAATAAACAAATGATTAAATTGAGCTTAAAAACAAACGATTTAAAAAAATCTATCAAAGGAGAAAAAGTATTTGTTTGTGAAAACGGTTCTAAAATATGTCTGGTGGATGTGACGGATCAAGGTTAGTATCTAAAGATCGAATTAAAGTTTTTCTGTTATAATATACTCACTTGGAATTTTAGTATGGAAGCTGGAAATAAATAAGGTGTTATAAAACACAAAACTGTTATAATATACAGAGGTAATTTTTATAAGAAATCTAAGAAAACGAAACAACTCGCTACGGACATAGTACGTGACTACCAAAGATCATACTATCGGTCGACATTGCTTCTTTCCTTTAAAAAAAATTCAAAAGAATAATCTGCACAACTATAAATTCGGCTGAACCAAAAGATACGGATACAAAACTAATCGATTGAAAATTCTGGTTATGTCAGATATTGATTTTGATTGAAATGTATGATTGTCGCAACAGGCTAAACAGGGAAAAGACTTCAAATCCATTTACTGGACGTCCGCTCACCACTTCAAATCTCACAATAAATAAAATGAAGGTACCATCAATGCAAACATAATTATCAAATAAATTCTGTCAAATTTTCGTAATAAAAGAATGGAGAGTTATCTCTACATTTTTTTTTTTCAAAACAAGAATTTCAACTCCGAACTAGTAATAATGAAAGACGAATCGGGCCCCACGTTGGGATCCACCTGTAACGGAACCGAGGTGTTTTCGGCAAAAGAACTCTCGACAGTAAGTTCCGCATTCCCTCATATGGTAGGGGTGCTATTATCCTCAAAACACACTCACATAGCACATGGTCGGATTATGTCGGTTAGAGTGCCTTTTAACCTTCCTTCCCTTACCACCATTACAACCAACTACTACTTACAGGTGCAGCGGGCTGATCCTGGCAGCAGAAAGGAAGGGTGTTCAGATCACAAAGGCGTGGCATGCTAGCATAAGCATGTCCTAGCTCGTCGGAATGGGGGGGTTTTTGCCTTCGTAACGCTGAACGTTTGTTACGTATTTACATGCCGGGGTAGATATTAAATCAAATAGTTCGGGTTCAAAAAAAAGGAGCCCAAATTCGTCCTGATATGAAAACTGGTTACTCAACAACAAGTTGCAAGGAGGAGAGAGCCCGATGGTATTGCCTCTCAGAGGGAAAGCCCACCCACGTATCGTAAAAGATACTACCATGGCTGATATGTCCTCGATTGTATATCAGCCCCTAATCCAGAGACTACCTACATATCATCTCATCTTTAAGCAAAACTCAAAATTCAACTTACATTTTGTTTTGACTTGCCTGTGTCACCGCCACATCCACCTAAATCTTCACTTACACGAACTGCATGCTACCAATCCAACGATGTAGCTTGAAAATAATTTCCGAAAAAAAAAATAATGAAATCCAACAGAGGATTCAATAAAAGGATTATTTTACCGTTTTTTTTTCAAAAAATAGTATCCAAAAGGATAAATCTTATTCATAACCAAAAAGATAAAAATTACATCGAACAACTTATGCGAATCTTAATTATAATCTATAAAATACTAACAAAAATAATTTGAAAAGAGAAAAAAAACAATCTTTCAACAAACCAACCGTCGATAATAATGATGTAAGTTAAGTAGGTATAGGTATCTAACCATAAGTAATTTTTTTTTCAAGTTATATCGGGTGATTTTTTAAGAGCTTGAGAACTTTTTTTAAAAAAAAAAAACGCATAAAATTTGCAAAATCTCATCGATTCTTTATTTGAAACGTTAGATTGGTCCATGACATTTACTTTTTGAAGATAATTTCATTTAAATGTTGACCGCGGCTGCGTCTTAGGTGGTCCATTCGGAAAGTCCAATTTTGGGTAACTTTTTCGAGCATTTCGGCCGGAATAGCCCGAATTTCTTCGGAAATGTTGTCTTCCAAAGCTGGAATAGTTGCTGGCTTATTTGTGTAGACTTTAGACTTGACGTAGCCCCACAAAAAATAGTCTAAAGGCGTCAAATCGCCAGATCTTGGTGGCCAACTTACCGGTCCATTCCTTGAGATGAACTGTTCTCCGAAGTTTTCCCTCAAAATGGCCATAGAATCGCGAGCTGTGTGGCATGTAGCGCCATCTTGTTGAAACCACATGTCAACCAAGTTCAGTTCTTCCATTTTTGGTAACAAAAAGTTTGTTAGCATTGAACGATAGCGATCGCCATTCACCGTAACGTTGCGTCCAACAGCATCTTTGAAAAAATACGGTCCAATGATTCCACCAGCGTACAAACCACACCAAACAGTGCATTTTTCGGGATGCATGGGCAGTTCTTGAACGGCTTCTGGTTGCTCTTCACTCCAAATGCGGCAATTTTGCTTATTTACGTAGCCATTCAACCAGAAATGAGCCTCATCGCTGAACAAAATTTGTCGATAAAAAAGCGGATTTTCTGCCAACTTTTCTAGGGCCCATTCACTGAAAATTCGACGTTGTGGCAGATCGTTCGGCTTCAGTTCTTGCACGAGCTGTATTTTATACGGTTTTACACCAAGATCTTTGCGTAAAATCTTCCATGCGGTCGAATAACACAAACCCAATTGCTGCGAACGGCGACGAATCGACATTTCACGGTCTTCAGCAACACTCTCAGAAACAGACGCAATATTCTCTTCTGTACGCACTGTACGCATTCGTGTGGTTGGTTTAATGTCCAATAAAGTAAACTGAGTGCGAAACTTGGTCACAATCGCATTAATTGTTTGCTCACTTGGTCGATTATGTAGACCATAAATCGGACGTAAAGCGCGAAACACATTTCGAACCGAACACTGATTTTGGTAATAAAATTCAATGATTTGCAAGCAACGGAATTTAAGTTTGGCGAGGCTGAATTGAATTGTTTTCAATTTCTAAAAATGAAACTTACTGAGGCACCTATTTTATCTATCTATGACCCCCGCGACGAAGCCGAACTGCATTGCGATGCAAGCTCTATTGGTTTCGGAGCTATACTATTACAGAGGAAGTCCGATGGCAAGTTCCACCCCATATTTTTTACTTTTCCAAGAGAACAACCGATGCCGAATCAAAGTTTCATAGTTTCGAACTAGAGACTTTGGCAATCATATATGCATTAGAGCGATTAAGGATATACCTATAGGTCATTAAATTTAAAATTGTGACGGACTGTAACTCATTAGCATTGACTATGAATAAAAGGGATATAAATCCTCGAATCGCCCGATGGGTCCTACAACTGCAAAACTACGACTATGTTTTAGAACACAGAAACGGAGACAAAATGCAACACGTAGACGCACTGAGTCGTGCAACAAATATACTAGTATTGGAGGAAAATACATTTGAACAAAATCTTTCAATTTTCCAGTACAGGGATAAAGATATATGTATATAGAAAAGATATATGTATATAGAAAAGTGAAAGATAGTATACTATTCTATGTACCATCTGAAATGGAAAATCGCGTTCTTTGCAAATACCACGACGAGCTTGGTCATATCGGTCGCGATAAAGTGTTAGAAGCTATAACGAAAACGTATTGGTTTCCAGAGATTAAGACGAAAATTGGTATGTACATAGAAAACTGTTTGAAATGTTTAGCATTTTCTTCAAAAGAGGGTAGGCGAGAAGGCATGTTGCACAACATACCCAGGGTAAGCTGCCGTTCGAGACCATCCACATAGACCATTACGGTCCGATTTCTTTAGGCAATTCAAAAAAGAAATACGTGCTATTGGTAGTGGACGCATTTACAAAATTTGTAAAGTTGTTTTCGGCACGTACTACCAATACTAAAGAAGTAATAAGTCAATTGAAAACATATTTTCACATGTACAACCATCCAAAAATGTTGATCTCAGATAGGGGCAGTAGCTTTACTTCAAATGATTTTGAAGCATTCCTAGAGGTGAATAACGTTCAACATATCAAAATAGCGACCGGATCGCCCCAAGCGAACGGGCAAGTTGAAAGGATAAATAGGAGCTTAGGACCAATGATAGCGAAACTAGGTAGTGGTAATCCAGCGGCGAGCTTGGATAAACATTTTGCCACAGATTGAATTTTCAATGAACAATACTTTGCATCGCGGGATAGGTACAACGCCTAGCCAACTTTTGTTCGGGGTAAGGCAGCGAGGGAAAGTGATCGATTATGTAAGCGAGTATTTAAATGAAAATGTGAAAGGGGGTAGAGATTTATACAATTTAAGGTCACGGGCTGTAAGAAAACAAAAAAGACTGCAGGAATATAATAAGAGAAAAACGGATGAAAATCGTAAAAAGGCTCATAAGTATAATATAGGCGATTACGTAATGGTCAAGAACTTTATCAGTACCCCCGGGGTATCAAAAAAGGTTGCACCCAAGTTCAAGGTTCCATACCAGATAAAAAATAACATTGGCAATGATAGATAATTGATCTCTGACGTAGATGGGTTCCAGGTTAGTCAGGTTCCTTATCGGGGTACTTGGGAAGCGGCTAATATCAAACCGTGGCTTAGATGCAACATTATTTAGGCAAAAGGTAATCGGGACGATTACGATCAGGATGGCCGAACTGTGGCAACACTGTAAGACTGAACGAAAGCGAAGAAGATCGAAAAGAGTTCAGTTTCGATTGAGCATTCTCATAGAGCAGTCGTGTCGGGAACCTAAAATAAATATTATAAGTAAAAGTAATCGGAGTTGTATTTATTTATTCTATTTAATACTGCTAAACTTTTTAAGTTAGAGATTTTAAAGGAAACATATCTGCCATCATGGCCTGAGGTTGTAGCGAATTTTCACCATTTCATAACCGGACAAGTTGAAGATTGGTATTGGGTTTTCCGCAAATCCAATCCTAGAATAGATTGGCCTGGACTTAGGTATGCATTGATAGAACAGTTTCGGTCTCTTCAGACTGATGCTAAACTTTCAATGAAATTATAGGAACGTCGTCAGCAACCTAACGAAAGTTTTGACGATTTTTTTTGGCTATTCAAAAGTTGAATATGCGTTTGCTTTGTCCAAAGTCAAATCACGAATTACTAATTCTGATCAAACAAAACGTGAACAGTCGAATGGGAGAGTTGTTGTTGACTTTTAGGGCCCAGAGCCTGAATTGGCTTATGTTTGCCGTAATATGGAAAAATACATCAAAGATCAAAACAAACAGAAGATTTATTGTACCGTAAGTCAACCCTGTCGTAGAAATGTTAGTGAGTTTAGGGTAGCCGAAGTAGTCGCAGATCCAGAAACAGTTTCTGTGGAAGCCATGCAGATGCAGAGATACCAGCAATTATACCTGCTGGAACTGAAAAAGTTAGGTCACGGCTATATGGAGTGTCCAGACTCACAAAGGTCCTTGTTTTGTTACCGTTGCGGAAAAGAAGGTACAACTTCACCTCAATGCACAAGTCCTAAATGCGCGGGAAACTCTCGCAAGAGCAATCCGTCGACCGGGATGGCTTGCTCGCGAGACCAGAAACCGGATTTGCATTTGATCATAATTCCAACCTAGATTGCAAAAACACAAATTTTCAAGTACAGATTTTAAAAAGACCGGTTAATGAAGTAAATTTAGAAACAGATATTTCACCCCCGAAAGCTAAGAATTCACCTCCGTTGAAAAGTCTTCAAGAACGACAAATAAGATATTATGCTGCCAGAGATAGTATTTTCGGTAGTTCAAAACCTCCAGTATCTAATACAATAACTCGGATTCGAGAACGAAAGAAAAATAGAAGAAACGCGTTTAAAAGTATAGAAGCAACAACTTTGTATTGCTCTGATGATCCTCGCCCCTATGCCAAGGTAAACATTTTTGGTAAAAGTATGATGGGATTGCTAGACAGTGGTGCTAGCATAAGTTGCTTGGGCATGGATGGCGATGATTTTCTGAACAAACATAAAATTGTTTGCACACGGTTCTCGTCCAATGTTAGAACAGTGGATGGTCGTAATCAACCTATCACGGGTAAATTCGTAGCTGATATTACCTACAAAAACATAACTAAAAAGATTGAAATGTATTTAGTTCCTTCGCTACAGCAACAGGTGTATCTTGGGATAATTTTTTGGAAGTCTTTTGATATTATGTAGCTCCTCATTTAATCTCCGAAATTTCACCTCTAAAATCCTCCTTAAACACTTCGTCTTCAGAGATGTGTGAGCTATAGAAGATTTCAATAAACTTCAAACAGCCATCAGGATGTTCCCATCCTTTGCCACTCTTGGCTTAGGTCAAACAACACTAGAGGAACATGAAATCGACACATGGGATGCCGAGCCGATAAAACAGCGACACTATCCTGTTTCTCCTGCGGTACAAGAACTATTATATGAGGAATTGGATAGGTTACTTGATATGGGTATAATTGAAGAGAGCAATATCCCATGAAGCTCTCCGGTGGTCTTGATACGAAAACCCGGTAAGAACCGAAGACGAAGAAAAGTGCCTATCCTTTGCCTCATATACAGGGTTTGCTTAGTCGGATTTCGGATACGCACTATATTTCTAGTGTGGATCTTAAAGACGTTTTTCTACAGATACTGCTGGAGAAATCTTCACGGGAAAAGACGGCGTTCACGGTTCCCGGTAGGCCTCTGTACCAATTCAAGGTAATGCCCTTTGGCCTTTGCAATGCACCCCAACGTCTTTGCAAGTAAATGGGCAAAGTGGTACCTCACGAATTAAAAGAAAATGTTTTTGTTTACTTGGACGATCTTCTGATAGTCACACGCACTTTGAGGAACACCTTCGTTTCTTAAACATCGTCACTGAAAAACTGAAAGCGGCAGGTTTGACAATTGATCTGGAAAAATCGAAGTTCTGTTTTAAAGAACTAAAATACTTAGGATACATAATCGGCAATGGGTGTCTTAAAACAGACCCGGCAAAAGTCTCTGGTATTAGAGATTTCCCGGTTCCACAAATTCAAAGACAGGTACGTCGGTTCCTTGGCATGTCTGGGTGGTATCAAGGACTCTCGAGCAAAGGCTCATGAAACGTACGAGCATACGTTCAATACTCGAAGCAAAAATGTGCAGTACAACGTTGGCGACGTAGTCTTTAAAAGAAATTTTGTTTTGAGTGATGCAAGTAAAAAGATCAACTCTAAATTGTGTCCTAAATTTATAAAATCCGTAATAAAAAAAGTTATAGGCAATAATCTTTACGAGTTGGAAGATGAAGATGAAGATGAAAAGGACATTAAGAGGTAGATACTATTCTTAATAAACTCGGCTAACTTCAATCCGAACATGAGACTTATTCTCGGGCGTGGGTCGATACTATATTTCATAATCGTTTCTTTTCTTTCCATTTCTAACGTTAACCGTCAGAATTGTATAAGTTTTGTAGGAAACGCTTTTAATTTCTATGTACCTTTATCTTCTTCTTTTTTTTTAAACCAACAGTGCGTCTGTAAAGTTGAGGTCATCCGGTATACACTAGCCAACAATCGAACCTTCAGTTCTTTCAGTTCCTTTCAAGTTAATTAATCTAGTACAACCATAAGACAATACAGCGGCTTTGATAAAGATGGAGGTGAATGTGGGTGTGGTGAGTTAAGAGGATCTTGAAGAGCGGTCAATGCAAGCAATGGGCTGAAATCCTCCATTTGCTTTAAAAGAGAGTTGGCTTAAGAGAAATATAAAATTGAGATGGCAATATTCTGATTAAATGAGAACCAATACATTTGCAAAGCATCAATTTATTCTGCAATGGAAGTGCTTCCGGATGAATTTTCTGCGCCGGTTTTGAACAGAAAATTTAACTTTCTTCACATATATTTTTTAAAAAAATAAAAATGATTTTTAAAATAAAAAGTTTTATGTTTTGGTCAAAAATACGGCCGGGAAAAGGTCCTTCCGGAATTGCTTCCGGCGCCATGTTTAAAACGCTCTCTCGTCCAAAATGACGGACACGCTGAGGGTTGCCGTCTGACTATAAAAAGGAGTGACTGTCAAACGTCAGCCTCTTTTATGTCAATCATTTGCCAGGTCGTTTTTGTCAGTCTTACCTAATTAATTATATTTGTTTAAAAAAAAATTAAAATATATACCTATTTTAGTGTAAATTTTCACGTTTTTTTTTATTACTTTTTTTTCCTGAACAATTAAAATAATAAAAAAATTCATGTATGAAGTTTGTTCCTTTAATTAACTTAAGAACTAATAAAAAAAAACCGGAAATGCACGTGCCGAGATCGTTGTGAAAAAAATTAAAGTCCATACAAAAACCGTAAAAAGAATAAAAGTGTAGAAAAGAAAACCTATAATACTCGTACATGCAAAACGAAAAAAAAAATAACCCTATCGAGAAAAAAAATACTAAACGTGAACAAGCAAACAAAAAACAGCACAAGTGCCCAAAACTCCACCAAAAACGACAAAAAGGGCAAGACTTGCTCTAAAGCACCCCCATAAAAACAAAGTCGACGACACCAACTTCGCCTACGACACAGGGGCACCCCAGACGAAACCCTAAACCAATACCCAGCATCCGTCAACATCTTTGGAAGAAATATTTCAGAAACGTCATAATTGCAGACTGTACCCAAAACAGTAGTGCAGACTTTACCTACGGTCTAAGCCAGACTATCTCTCCACATCATCATCGGCTTCCTCACCAAACTCACCATCACATCCTGGATTGTTACATTATGTTTTTTTTTTTATTACGACTGTATCGTTATGTATTTTTCTTATATAATTTCCCTACTTTTTTGAATAATATCCCTAATAATAATTCACATCTATCCTTCCGGGTTCACCATAAGTTCACCATAAATCAATCGTCGTGTAAAAATTTGAATTTAACCGAAAAAAATAAGTGCAAAAGATCAAATTATCTGTTATTTGAAATAAAAGAGAGGAAATTGTCTCGGGAAAAAGTGTAGTGATTTTGTTATTGTGTTCATCTTTAAAGTTTGTGTTTTGCATACATAGCTACATAAGTACATTCAAACTAAGGTACAATCAACCTATGGAGCGGTGCACCACCCCACAGGAAAAATAAAATTGGGTAAGTCATTTCGTGAAAATGTTTCTTAAACTTTCAATTTGGACATATAAATACAATTTTTCTACAAAAAATTTCCTTAAAAAAAATACATACAGATAAAAAAAAAGAGAGCGAAAGTAAGCCTGTGGGTATGCAAGGTGTATACCCTGGCCAGTTACGTAATTACATACATTAATAAGTACATACTAACTTACGTTGTGAATTACGAAGCGACTAGACAGTTATTAAATAAATAAATAATTAAATCTGTATTTAAAGTCATAAGGTTTTTTTTAATAATAATTTTTCTTTTATTTGTTTCCAAAAATTTCAATAAAAAAAAAGTAATTTCATTATATCGGGTGATTTTTTAAGAGCTTGAGAACTTTTTTTAAAAAAAAAACGCATAAAATTTGCAAAATCTCATCGATTCTTTATTTGAAACGTTAGATTGGTCCATGACATTTACTTTTTGAAGATAATTTCATTTAAATGTTGACCGCGGCTGCGTCTTAGGTGGTCCATTCGGAAAGTCCAATTTTGGGTAACTTTTTCGAGCATTTCGGCCGGAATAGCCCGAATTTCTTCGGAAATGTTGTCTTCCAAAGCTGGAATAGTTGCTGGCTTATTTGTGTAGACTTTAGACTTGACGTAGCCCCACAAAAAATAGTCTAAAGGCGTCAAATCGCATGATCTTGGTGGCCAACTTACCGGTCCATTCCTTGAGATGAATTGTTCTCCGAAGTTTTCCCTCAAAATGGCCATAGAATCGCGAGCTGTGTGGCATGTAGCGCCATCTTGTTGAAACCACATGTCAACCAAGTTCAGTTCTTGCATTTTTGGCAACAAAAAGTTTGTTAGCATTGAACGATAGCGATCGCCATTCACCGTAACGTTGCGTCCAACAGCATCTTTGAAAAAATACGGTCCAATGATTCCACCAGCGCAGCGTACAAACCACACCAAACAGTGCATTTTTCGGGATGCATGGGCAGTTCTTGAACGGCTTCTGGTTGCTCTTCACTCCAAATGCGGCAATTTTGCTTATTTACGTAGCCATTCAACCAGAAATGAGCCTCATCGCTGAACAAAATTTGTCGCGAAACACATTTCGAACCGAACACTGATTTTGGTAATAAAATTCAATGATTTGCAAGCGTTGCTCGTTAGTAAGTCTATTCATGATGAAATGTCAAAGCATACTGAGCATCTTTCTCTTTGACACCATGTCTGAAATCCCGCGTGATCTGTCAAATACTAATGCATGAAAATCCAAACCTCAAAAAAATCACCCATTATTATATTAATTGAAACCATTAATTTCTCCTAAGTATATGCTATATTTTACTTGATCAATCGATATTTTGTATTGCAGTAATATTTTGCATGGGTACAGACATACATATATAAATAGAAATACCCAAAAAAAAACAAACAAACGAAAATACGAGAATTTACTTACAAATTTTTTTAGAGTCTGCGTCGAAATAAAATATACGCTTTTATTAATTCATTTTTTTTTTAAATTTGGGTTACGATAATTATTTGTTCGAAAGAAAAAATAAAATAATTAATATTGGGTGATTTTTTTGAGGTTAGGATTTTCATGCATTAGTATTTGACAGATCACGCGGGTTTTCAGACATGGTGTCAAAGAGAAAGATGCTCAGTATGCTTTGACATTTCATCATGAATAGACTTACTAACGAGCAACGCTTGCAAATCATTGAATTTTATTACCAAAATCAGTGTTCGGTTCGAAATGTGTTTCGCGCTTTACGTCCGATTTATGGTCTACATAATCGACCAAGTGAGCAAACAATTAATGCGATTGTGACCAAGTTTCGCACTCAGTTTACTTTATTGGACATTAAACCAACCACACGAATGCGTACAGTGCGTACAGAAGAGAATATTGCGTCTGTTTCTGCCAACTTTTCTAGGGCCCATTCACTGAAAATTCGACGTTGTGGCAGATCGTTCGGCTTCAGTTCTTGCACGAGCTGTATTTTATACGGTTTTACACCAAGATCTTTGCGTAAAATCTTCCATGCGGTCGAATAACACAAACCCAATTGCTGCGAACGGCGACGAATCAACATTTCACGGTCTTCAGCAACACTCTCAGAAACAGACGCAATATTCTCTTCTGTACGCACTGTACGCATTCGTGTGGTTGGTTTAATGTCCAATAAAGTAAACTGAGTGCGAAACTTGGTCACAATCGCATTAATTGTTTGCTCACTTGGTCGATTATGTAGACCATAAATCGGACGTAAAGCGCGAAACACATTTCGAACCGAACACTGATTTTGGTAATAAAATTCAATGATTTGCAAGCGTTGCTCGTTAGTAAGTCTATTCATGATGAAATGTCAAAGCATACTGAGCATCTTTCTCTTTGACACCATGTCTGAAATCCCGCGTGATCTGTCAAATACTAATGCATGAAAATCCTAACCTCAAAAAAATCACCCAATATTAATTATTTTATTTTTTCTTTCGAACAAATAATTATCGTAACCCAAATTTAAAAAAAAAAATGAATTAATAAAAGCGTATATTTTATTTCGACGCAGACTCTAAAAAAATTTGTAAGTAAATTCTCGTATTTTCGTTTGTTTGTTTTTTTTTTGGGTATTTCTATTTATATATGTATGTCTGTACCCATGCAAAATATTACTGCAATACAAAATATCGATTGATCAAGTAAAATATAGCATATACTTAGGAGAAATTAATGGTTTCAATTAATATAATATAATGAAATTACTTTTTTTTTATTGAAATTTTTGGAAACAAATAAAAGAAAAATTATTATTAAAAAAAACCTTATGACTTTAAATACAGATTTAATTATTTATTTATTTAATAACTGTCTAGTCGCTTCGTAATTCACAACGTAAGTTAGTATGTACTTATTAATGTATGTAATTACGTAACTGGCCAGGGTATACACCTTGCATACCCACAGGCTTACTTTCGCTCTCTTTTTTTTTATCTGTATGTATTTTTTTTAAGGAAATTTTTTGTAGAAAAATTGTATTTATATGTCCAAATTGAAAGTTTAAGAAACATTTTCACGAAATGACTTACCCAATTTTATTTTTCCTGTGGGGTGGTGCACCGCTCCATAGGTTGATTGTACCTTAGTTTGAATGTACTTATGTAGCTATGTATGCAAAACACAAAATTTAAGGATGAACACAATAACAAAATCACTACACTTTTTCCCGAGACAATTTCCTCTCTTTTATTTCAAATAACAGATAATTTGATCTTTTGCACTTATTTTTTTCGGTTAAATTCAAATTTTTACACGACGATTGATTTATGGTGAACTTATGGTGAACCCGGAAGGATAGATGTGAATTATTATTAGGGATATTATTCAAAAAAGTAGGGAAATTATATAAGAAAAATACATAACGATACAGTCGTAATAAAAAAAAAAACATAATGTAACAATCCAGGATGTGATGGTGAGTTTGGTGAGGAAGCCGATGATGATGTGAAGAGATAGTCTGGCTTAGACCGTAGGTAAAGTCTGCACTACTGTTTTGGGTACAGTCTGCAATTATGACGTTTCTGAAATATTTCTTCCAAAGATGTTGACGGATGCTGGGTATTGGTTTAGGGTTTCGTCTGGGGTGCCCCTGTGTCGTAGGCGAAGTTGGTGTCGTCGACTTTGTTTTTATGGGGGTGCTTTAGAGCAAGTCTTGCCCTTTTTGTCGTTTTTGGTGGAGTTTTGGGCACTTGTGCTGTTTTTTGTTTGCTTGTTCACGTTTAGTATTTTTTTTCTCGATAGGGTTATTTTTTTTTTCGTTTTGCATGTACGAGTATTATAGGTTTTCTTTTCTACACTTTTATTCTTTTTACGGTTTTTGTATGGACTTTAATTTTTTTCACAACGATCTCGGCACGTGCATTTCCGGTTTTTTTTTATTAGTTCTTAAGTTAATTAAAGGAACAAACTTCATACATGAATTTTTTTATTATTTTAATTGTTCAGGAAAAAAAAGTAATAAAAAAAAACGTGAAAATTTACACTAAAATAGGTATATATTTTAATTTTTTTTTAAACAAATATAATTAATTAGGTAAGACTGACAAAAACGACCTGGCAAATGATTGACATAAAAGAGGCTGACGTTTGACAGTCACTCCTTTTTATAGTCAGACGGCAACCCTCAGCGTGTCCGTCATTTTGGACGAGAGAGCGTTTTAAACATGGCGCCGGAAGCAATTCCGGAAGGACCTTTTCCCGGCCGTATTTTTGACCAAAACATAAAACTTTTTATTTTAAAAATCATTTTTATTTTTTTAAAAAATATATGTGAAGAAAGTTAAATTTTCTGTTCAAAACCGGCGCAGAAAATTCATCCGGAAGCACTTCCATTGCAGAATAAATTGATGCTTTGCAAATGTATTGGTTCTCATTTAATCAGAATATTGCCATCTCAATTTTATATTTCTCTTAAGCCAACTCTCTTTTAAAGCAAATGGAGGATTTCAGCCCATTGCTTGCATTGACCGCTCTTCAAGATCCTCTTAACTCACCACACCCACATTCACCTCCATCTTTATCAAAGCCGCTGTATTGTCTTATGGTTGTACTAGATTAATTAACTTGAAAGGAACTGAAAGAACTGAATGTTCGATTGTTGGCTAGTGTATACCGGATGACCTCAACTTTACAGACGCACTGTTGGTTTAAAAAAAAAGAAGAAGATAAAGGTACATAGAAATTAAAAGCGTTTCCTACAAAACTTATACAATTCTGACGGTTAACGTTAGAAATGGAAAGAAAAGAAACGATTATGAAATATAGTATCGACCCACGCCCGAGAATAAGTCTCATGTTCGGATTGAAGTTAGCCGAGTTTATTAAGAATAGTATCTACCTCTTAATGTCCTTTTCATCTTCATCTTCATCTTCCAACTCGTAAAGATTATTGCCTATAACTTTTTTTATTACGGATTTTATAAATTTAGGACACAATTTAGAGTTGATCTTTTTACTTGCATCACTCAAAACAAAATTTCTTTTAAAGACTACGTCGCCAACGTTGTACTGCACATTTTTGCTTCGAGTATTGAACGTATGCTCGTACGTTTCATGAGCCTTTGCTCGAGAGTCCTTGATACCACCCAGACATGCCAAGGAACCGACGTACCTGTCTTTGAATTTGTGGAACCGGGAAATCTCTAATACCAGAGACTTTTGCCGGGTCTGTTTTAAGACACCCATTGCCGATTATGTATCCTAAGTATTTTAGTTCTTTAAAACAGAACTTCGATTTTTCCAGATCAATTGTCAAACCTGCCGCTTTCAGTTTTTCAGTGACGATGTTTAAGAAACGAAGGTGTTCCTCAAAGTGCGTGTGACTATCAGAAGATCGTCCAAGTAAACAAAAACATTTTCTTTTAATTCGTGAGGTACCACTTTGCCCATTAACTTGCAAAGACGTTGGGGTGCATTGCAAAGGCCAAAGGGCATTACCTTGAATTGGTACAGAGGCCTACCGGGAACCGTGAACGCCGTCTTTTCCCGTGAAGATTTCTCCAGCAGTATCTGTAGAAAAACGTCTTTAAGATCCACACTAGAAATATAGTGCGTATCCGAAATCCGACTAAGCAAACCCTGTATATGAGGCAAAGGATAGGCACTTTTCTTCGTCTTCGGTTCTTACCGGGTTTTCGTATCAAGACCACCGGAGAGCTTCATGGGATATTGCTCTCTTCAATTATACCCATATCAAGTAACCTATCCAATTCCTCATATAATAGTTCTTGTACCGCAGGAGAAACAGGATAGTGTCGCTGTTTTATCGGCTCGGCATCCCATGTGTCGATTTCATGTTCCTCTAGTGTTGTTTGACCTAAGCCAAGAGTGGCAAAGGATGGGAACATCCTGATGGCTGTTTGAAGTTTATTGAAATCTTCTATAGCTCACACATCTCTGAAGACGAAGTGTTTAAGGAGGATTTTAGAGGTGAAATTTCGGAGATTAAATGAGGAGCTACATAATATCAAAAGACTTCCAAAAAATTATCCCAAGATACACCTGTTGCTGTAGCGAAGGAACTAAATACATTTCAATCTTTTTAGTTATGTTTTTGTAGGTAATATCAGCTACGAATTTACCCGTGATAGGTTGATTACGACCATCCACTGTTCTAACATTGGACGAGAACCGTGTGCAAACCATTTTATGTTTGTTCAGAAAATCATCGCCATCCATGCCCAAGCAACTTATGCTAGCACCACTGTCTAGCAATCCCATCATACTTTTACCAAAAATGTTTACCTTGGCATAGGGGCGAGGATCATCAGAGCAATACAAAGTTGTTGCTTCTATACTTTTAAACGCGTTTCTTCTATTTTTCTTTCGTTCTCGAATCCGAGTTATTGTATTAGATACTGGAGGTTTTGAACTACCGAAAATACTATCTCTGGCAGCATAATATCTTATTTGTCGTTCTTGAAGACTTTTCAACGGAGGTGAATTCTTAGCTTTCGGGGGTGAAATATCTGTTTCTAAATTTACTTCATTAACCGGTCTTTTTAAAATCTGTACTTGAAAATTTGTGTTTTTGCAATCTAGGTTGGAATTATGATCTAATGCAAATCCGGTTTCTGGTCTCGCGAGCAAGCCATCCCGGTCGACGGATTGCTCTTGCGAGAGTTTCCCGCGCATTTAGGACTTGTGCATTGAGGTGAAGTTGTACCTTCTTTTCCGCAACGGTAACAAAACAAGGACCTTTGTGAGTCTGGACACTCCATATAGCCGTGACCTAACTTTTTCAGTTCCAGCAGGTATAATTGCTGGTATCTCTGCATCTGCATGGCTTCCACAGAAACTGTTTCTGGATCTGCGACTACTTCGGCTACCCTAAACTCACTAACATTTCTACGACAGGGTTGACTTACGGTACAATAAATCTTCTGTTTGTTTTGATCTTTGATGTATTTTTCCATATTACGGCAAACATAAGCCAATTCAGGCTCTGGGCCCTAAAAGTCAACAACAACTCTCCCATTCGACTGTTCACGTTTTGTTTGATCAGAATTAGTAATTCGTGATTTGACTTTGGACAAAGCAAACGCATATTCAACTTTTGAATAGCCAACAAAAATCGTCAAAACTTTCGTTAGGTTGCTGACGACGTTCCTATAATTTCATTGAAAGTTTAGCATCAGTCTGAAGAGACCGAAACTGTTCTATCAATGCATACCTAAGTCCAGGCCAATCTATTCTAGGATTGGATTTGCGGAAAACCCAATACCAATCTTCAACTTGTCCGGTTATGAAATGGTGAAAATTCGCTACAACCTCAGGCCATGATGGCAGATATGTTTCCTTTAAAATCTCTAACTTAAAAAGTTTAGCAGTATTAAATAGAATAAATAAATACAACTCCGATTACTTTTACTTATAATATTTATTTTAGGTTCCCGACACGACTGCTCTATGAGAATGCTCAATCGAAACTGAACTCTTTTCGATCTTCTTCGCTTTCGTTCAGTCTTACAGTGTTGCCACAGTTCGGCCATCCTGATCGTAATCGTCCCGATTACCTTTTGCCTAAATAATGTTGCATCTAAGCCACGGTTTGATATTAGCCGCTTCCCAAGTACCCCGATAATGAATCTGACTAACCTGGAACCCATCTACGTCAGAGATCAATTATCTATCATTGCCAATGTTATTTTTTATCTGGTATGGAACCTTGAACTTGGGTGCAACCTTTTTTGATACCCCGGGGGTACTGATAAAGTTCTTGACCATTACGTAATCGCCTATATTATACTTATGAGCCTTTTTACGATTTTCATCCGTTTTTCTCTTATTATATTCCTGCAGTCTTTTTTGTTTTCTTACAGCCCGTGACCTTAAATTGTATAAATCTCTACCCCCTTTCACATTTTCATTTAAATACTCGCTTACATAATCGATCACTTTCCCTCGCTGCCTTACCCCGAACAAAAGTTGGCTAGGCGTTGTACCTATCCCGCGATGCAAAGTATTGTTCATTGAAAATTCAATCTGTGGCAAAATGTTTATCCAAGCTCGCCGCTGGATTACCACTACCTAGTTTCGCTATCATTGGTCCTAAGCTCCTATTTATCCTTTCAACTTGCCCGTTCACTTGGGGCGATCCGGTCGCTATTTTGATATGTTGAACGTTATTCACCTCTAGGAATGCTTCAAAATCATTTGAAGTAAAGCTACTGCCCCTATCTGAGATCAACATTTTTGGATGGTTGTACATGTGAAAATATGTTTTCAATTGACTTATTACTTCTTTAGTATTGGTAGTACGTGCCGAAAACAACTTTACAAATTTTGTAAATGCGTCCACTACCAATAGCACGTATTTCTTTTTTGAATTGCCTAAAGAAATCGGACCGTAATGGTCTATGTGGATGGTCTCGAACGGCAGCTTACCCTGGGTATGTTGTGCAACATGCCTTCTCGCCTACCCTCTTTTGAAGAAAATGCTAAACATTTCAAACAGTTTTCTATGTACATACCAATTTTCGTCTTAATCTCTGGAAACCAATACGTTTTCGTTATAGCTTCTAACACTTTATCGCGACCGATATGACCAAGCTCGTCGTGGTATTTGCAAAGAACGCGATTTTCCATTTCAGATGGTACATAGAATAGTATACTATCTTTCACTTTTCTATATACTAGCCCGTTATGCATTTCATAAAATTTATTTTCCGAATTCTCTAACTGCTTACGAATACTACATATATCTTTATCCCTGTACTGGAAAATTGAAAGATTTTGTTCAAATGTATTTTCCTCCAATACTAGTATATTTGTTGCACGACTCAGTGCGTCTACGTGTTGCATTTTGTCTCCGTTTCTGTGTTCTAAAACATAGTCGTAGTTTTGCAGTTGTAGGACCCATCGGGCGATTCGAGGATTTATATCCCTTTTATTCATAGTCAATGCTAATGAGTTACAGTCCGTCACAATTTTAAATTTAATGACCTATAGGTATATCCTTAATCGCTCTAATGCATATATGATTGCCAAAGTCTCTAGTTCGAAACTATGAAACTTTGATTCGGCATCGGTTGTTCTCTTGGAAAAGTAAAATATGGGGTGGAACTTGCCATCGGACTTCCTCTGTAATAGTATAGCTCCGAAACCAATAGAGCTTGCATCGCAATGCAGTTCGGCTTCGTCGCGGGGGTCATAGATAGATAAAATAGGTGCCTCAGTAAGTTTCATTTTTAGAAATTGAAAACAATTCAATTCAGCCTCGCCAAACTTAAATTCCGCTGCTTTCTTTATTAAATTATAAAGCGGTTGAGCTATAACGGAAAAGTCCTTGACGAATCTACGAAAATAGGAGCATAGTCCCAAAAAACTATGGACTGCTTTTACATTTTGTGGAACGGGAAAGTCGACTATAGCCCTTATTCCCCTATCGTCAGGACGTATGCCTTTCCCGGATACCGTATAACCTAAATATTTAACCTCTGAATGCATAAATTTACATTTATCTAGTCTTAGTTCAAGATTATTTTCAGCTAATCTACATAAAACTTCCTTTAAAACGAGGAAATGCTCTTCCTCGTTAGCTGTCGCGATCATCATATCATCCATGTAAACTGTCATTTTCCCTTCGTTTATTAGATCACTAAAAATTTTGTTTACGTATCTCTGAAACCTTGACGGGGCATTCTTTAAGCCAATAGGCATTCTTAAAATTTCATATTGACCCGTCGGTGTCACGAAGGATGTATACTTAACTGAGCTTTCATTCATGTGTACATGATAAAAAGCACTTTTTAAATCTAAAAGAGTAAACAAATTTTTATTTGATAATCGATCTAGGAGGTCGTCAATTAACGGAAGAGGGTAGTTATCTCTCAATGTTACCTTGTTTAGAGAACGATAGTCGATGCAAAACCGTAATTCTCCCGATTTCTTTTTTACGAACACAACTGGAGAGGCGTATTCTGAATCACTCGGTCTTATAATTTGTTTTGCTAAAAGATCATCTATAATCGCATGTAATCTACCTCGCTCGAAATACGACAACCTCCTCGGGGTACAATGAAAGGGTTTCTCGCTATTCAAAGATAATTTCATTTCGTAATTGACATTAGGTAATCGGCGACGCTCACGGTTTACATAACATGAATTAAATACATCAATTATTTTCTCTCTTACTTTATGACTCAAAGTTTGGTTTATATCTAAGTCTAAATTCGAACTTTTCATTTTCCAAAATTTCATTGTTCTCATCATTATTCTTTTCTATGCTTAACTTAACGTTTATTTCTTTTAACTTGTCATTGTCTAAACTTTTCTCTTTTATTTTTTCCATTTTCTGTAAAACCATCTTTGATTTTAATAAAAAGTCTCTTCCTAATACTACTGGGTATGCCATCGTCTCATCCGTTACAACAATCATTTCCAATAAAATATTTTCATTTTCAAACAAAACATTTTTTTCAACTTTTCCAAGAACAATTAACTTAGTTTTATTAATTCCAAAATAATTTACTGTGTTACATTTTAATTCGATAAGTTCCGGTACAAACTTCCGGCGGATGAGGCTGATGGGACTACCCGTGTCAATTAAGCATTCTAATAAAAATACATTGTTAAAATTAATCATTTCAAATCGTAAATATAAATTTCTTACAAATTGGTTATCATCGTCATCGTCCACATGATGAACAACATGATTCTTCTTTTTGTAGGCAGAGCATGCGGCCGCAAAATGTCCAAACTGTCCGCAAGCGTGACATGCTCCGATTTCTCTCTTTGGCTTTTCGCAATCTGAAGCAAGATGCCCCACAGAATTGCAGTTGAAACAACGAATCTGTAATTTCTGCTCACCTTCGTTTGACGGACGCAGGCCTGCGTTAAAAGGCTTTGGTAAAGATATTCCAGAGAATGCTCCCAAAAGTTGGTTTCTGTTGACAAATTGGTGCATTTTCGCCTGTACACGTAAATGATGATCTGGGATACCTTTAATTATGCAGTCAAAGAGTTCTTCTTCTGCTAACTCCATTTTGTTGGCCAGAATTAGTTTGTCATGGAAATAATTCTGGAATATTTCGCTAGACAGCCACTTTCGCTACTCAAACTTCCGACGAATTTCTAATTTGCTGGTCCGATTATCGAAAAGAGTTCTCATCTCCTCAAGCATCGAGTCAATGGAAATTGTTGCAATGTCTGGCTTAGAATGCAACCATTGAAGAGCCTTTCCTTTTAATTTAGCTGCAATTAGAGCACGCATATTATTATTGTCCAAATTGTATGATGATTGAATGTTTTTTATTTGAGACTGCCAAAGTGAAAAGTTGTCTCCTTCTCCAGCATAGTCAGACAATAATTCTTTAACCATGTTTATATTGCTTATGAAAAACTTATATAACAGCGTAGCGATTGGACGTGTTTTGGTGAAGCTCCTAATAGATTGTTGCATAAAGCGTACTTAAAGGCAATAGTGGTGTTGAAGTGTGGTGAGAATTGATCCGGAAGTGATTGTTAACCAGTGAGCTGGCGCTATAGCCTTAATTCTTGGCTTTTGAATTATAAAAAAGCAATTTTTTATTCTGTGACATTTGATCAGTTTAATCGGCATTTGAGTGATTTCTTTGTTTCATCACAATAAGTGGAATTTACAATTCTCTGAGAAAGTACAATCAAATACTCTGAGAATTTGAAGCGGGAATAAGAATTGCAACTGATTTGTTAAAGTGAGTACACAAAATCTCATTTAAAATATTAGATAAAACACTCCCACTCAATAAGTGTAATAGTATCCACAACAAGCTTCCCTAAACTCACCTCATATAATTTAAATGCACGAAAGCTTACACGATCATTTTGGTTCCAAAGACAACAACCATTTCAAAAGCTCATCTGATCTTTTCCGTTCCGAAGACAACAACCAATACACCAGTGTTTCAAAAACTTGCTTAGCCAAAACGACAACCAAACTTTCCAACTTTCGTTACAGTGGTGAAACGAATGGAAAATACAGCCCCAAAAAGATCTTTGAAAGAAACTTCTCCTGACTCCGATAAATTCATAAACCACAAGAAAATTTGTACAATGGGTGAAAATACAATGGCTAACCTAATGAACGTTTTAATGCCAAAAATGAATGAACTTTTTGACTCAAAGCTAGCCAATATAGCAACAAAAGACGACATCAATACCATCAGAAATGATTTAACCGCTCTTCAAGCTGAAAACGAAACTCAAAATCTGAAATAAAGAAACTTAAAGAGAACGAAATTCTGCTAAACTGAAAAATAGATGATTTTGAAAAATTCTCTAAAAGGCAAAATATTGTTGTAAATGGGCTAACAGCGATCAATACTCAGGAAGCAAGACAGCAGTTTGAGCAAATATGCAGTTCAACACTCAACGTATCCGTTACAACAACCAACAACAGAAAAATTGGCAGCGCAAGCAAGAACTCGTCAGCTTTTTTTTTCGAACTTGGAAATGTAAACGATGTAAGCACAATTTTATCGTCTACAGATCGCTTGAGAAACTCTAGGACATTTATCAACAGAGACCTTTCGTACAATGAAAGAAGAGAGAAATACCACCTACGTCAAATCAAAAAATGTTTAACACAAACCAATCCCATTCTAAAAGTCGAGATTAAGCGGTGGGCCATCGAAGTCAACAACCATCGTTTCAAATGCAGCTCTGAGGGAGTAATTACAGCTTTTAGCGATATAAGCAAGGCTTACATTACTAGTCTACTAGATAAAACAAATCTTAATTACACTGTAATTGTAAACGAAACTAAAAAACTAAATATGCCAAGTCCAAGTAACTCTCAAAATCAAGCTTAACAATTAGATGCCTGTCAGGTTTTATCTTTCAATGTTAGAGGTCTTGGAAATAAAACCTTATTTTGTAATTTTTATAAATATATATGTATGTAATTTTGAAATATTTTTTTTATATGAAACCTTTGTAACAAAAGAAAATAGTATAAGATACGAAAAATTCTTCCCTGGTTATAAACTTGAATGGATCCCTGCGATAAGAACACAACAGCAAATACGAGGCAGACCAAGTGGCGGCTGCTTATATGGATGCAAAAAATGTATTGAACAGATCTACAAACTGAGCTTCATCAAACAACACGACACCGTTTTTCTCAGAGGTTATTTTGGAGGTGCTTTACTTAACCTGGTCCCTGCGTACATCAACTGCAATCACTGGCGAAGCGACTTTGAAAAACTTACAACTTTCTTCGAAGAAACAGACCTTAATAATTTCATACTATTTGGCGATTTGAATGTAAGAACAGGCACGAAAGGAAGTGTAGATGTACAGCTTTCGAATGAAAATCTGGTTTCAATGATTAGAACATCAAAGGATAGTTCCTACGATCGCAATTCAAACGCGTTTATAGAGTTTTTAGAAGAGAAAGGAGCATTCATTTTGAATGGGAGAGGTCTCGGCGACAATACTGGTGAATTCACATTCGTGAGCAATAGAGGGTCTTCAGTCATTGATTACTGCTGTCCATCATATAGCAGTATCGGTGCAATATGTAACTTTAAAGTCGGTTGTGAAACTTTTTCCGACCATATGCCCCTCATTATAAATCTAAACGTACAATCATCATCGACGTACAACGATAGCTTGAAACTTCTACCAATGCTTAAATGGCGGGAGGAAAGAGTATTCGCATACAAAAACAGTTTAGATCGACACATTTCACAAACGATTACTGATATAGACGAAAATGAATATTTTTCTCTTAAGATTAAGGAATGTATATACAACACAAACGGGGAAATTAATTGTGCGAGTACGAACTTCACGCCAAAGAAACCGTGGTTTGATACTGCTTGCTTTTATGCCAGGAGAAATGTCATGAATAGCCTAAAGATGTACAGAAAATACAATATTGACGTTTACAGAACACTCTACCGTGATGAGTACAAGAAATTTAGGGCCCTATGCACAGCAAAACAGCGTAATTATTATCAATATATCACAAGTCAACTAGCATCAGTTAAGACAACAAGTGACTGGTGGAAACTGGCAAAGAAAATACGTAACAATACAAACGAAAGCAACATGTCGGCAAATATAAACACATTAGAGTTTAGAACACACTTTCAAAACCTTCTCTATCAAACATTGTCCACAGAAACATCTTTCGTATATGCTTCAAATAGAGTGGTATATATACCCTTGCTTGATAAGGAAATTGAAATCAGCAAAGTTCTTGCAGCTATTACTACGGCAAAGGATAATAAAGCTCCCGGAATCGATGGAATTCCATTTGAATTTTAGAAAAATGCAACGCCCAACTTAATCTTAGAAATTCACCGTCTATTCAGCGATACCTTTCGCACTGGTACAATTCCTAACTCGTTCAAAAGATCAATAATATTCCCTCTTTTTAAGAAAGGAAATCCCAAGGATGTAGCCAACTACCGTGGTCTGTCTTTTATGGACACTATATATAAGCTGTTCACAACTGTTCTTCTGAATAGACTTAGCCAATGGGTCAAAGCAAATCATATTTTAAACGAATTCCAAGCTGCATACAGAGAAAACTACTCAACCACGGACCAAATCTTCAATCTCTCCTGCCTTATAAGCCTTCAGCTTAAGCGGAAAAATAAACTGTATGCGTTTTTCATAGATTTGAAAGCTGCGTTCGACAATATTAACAGAAATGCATTGTTCTACAAACTGACTCAGCTAGGTATATCTACAAAAATGGTATTGATTTTTAAAGCACTCTATACCAACAACACTGCTACAGTATGGAACGGCACTCATATCAGTGAATTCTTCCCTATTAATCAAGGTGTGAAACAAGGATGTGTTCTAAGCGCTCTGCTATTTATCTTGTTCTTAAACGACCTTGATTCTGATTTGCCGTGTGGAGTTACTATGGAAGGAGTATCGGTAAAAGCTCTACTTTACGCAGACGACATAGTGCTACTCTCAGATAATCCTGCTTCCTTACAGATAATGATAAACTTTGCAAATTATTGTTCCAAATGGCAACTGCATGTGAACCTAATAAAATCAGAAATAGTTATTTTTCGAAATGGTGGACGTCGAGCAGCTGAAGAAAAATGGAAGTACAACGACACCGAGATCAAAATATCTAACAATTTCAAGTACCTAGGAGTAAATCTTACATACAATATGTCGTGGACGGATCATCTTACGAAAAGGCTAGTAATGTCTAAGAATTCAATTAATGCTACTTGGTCAAACTTTATCAGAAATAAGAACATACAACACTCAGATAAATTCAAAATATACGAAGCTGCTTCAAAGTCTATAATGAATTACTGTGCCCAAGTTTGGGGATATTCGGAGAATGACGAAGTTGAAAAGTTGCAAAGGTTTTTCATTAAAAGATGCTTCTCCCTTCCTAATAACACTCCAAACTATGTTCTCATAATTGAAACTGGACTAAGAAAAGCTTATATTACGGCACTAAAACTCCACTTTAAATACATCCAAAGGGTAAGCACGCTCCCTGAAAACAGACTGCCAAGAAGACTTATGGACTTATGGATATCATCGTGAGAAAAAAGATCTACTGGGCTGACAAATGGTCGGAACTCTTTAACGATCTGAACATTCAGTTTGACTGGAACACTAAGTCTGAATGGAAGGCACTGCACGCAGAAACTTGCGAAAAACTTACAGAAAGGCATTGGTCGGAACACACTAATAGAGCTCTACAATCACGATTCCATGATGAATATTGCAACTTGAACTATGCTGAGGTACCAAACTATTTCAATGATAGTAACTCGCGTGAAATGATAAGTATGGTATTAAAGTCCAGGTGTGGATTGCTCAACCTCAATGCACGAGCATTTACAAATAATACAGATGGAATTTGTACGATCTGCAACCTTGACGGTACTGAAAATACGTATCATTTTGTAGGAGTGTGTCCTTGGGGGAGAGTACGATAACTTTGGCGACAAAGTTTAATGACGGATTTGTATAGAACAGTTAAAAACAAGCATTTTTTACTATGGAAGGGGGGTCTATCTCCCCCCGTTTAGGCAGTAGGGGCAGTTTAAAAAAATATGTACATTAAATGGAAAAAAAATAATTAAAAAATAACGGTAATACTTATAATTAAGTATTATACCTTTTTTTAAAGCCAACACTTTTGTCTATTAGCTTGTTTTTAAATCAAGTCAAAACTATGCATAGTTTTTGAAAAAAATTGTTTTAAAGTCAAAATTTGTGCGAAAAAAAGTTAAAAAAAAGGTTTAAAGTGTAATTTTTCAAAACTTTCAGATTATCTACTATTTTTTTTTTATAATTCATTGCTCTTATTTGTTTTTGATCAAAAACTGAAAACTAGATGACTTGATGTCTTCTAGTTCTTGAGAAAATTGAAAATTAGCAAAATAAAATATTTTAATTAAATTACTTTTTCCTTGCTTAAGTATTAACGTAGTCTTATTTTGATAGTAATAATCGATAAGATATACCTAGGGTAAACTAATTTTTCTTAAATCCAGCTTATTTAAATGCAAAAGAAACTTTGCATGCACCCCATCTAGCACCCACCGCACCTTGCACCCTCCCCACCTTGCACGCACTCCAACTTGCACCCAGCCCAAATCCTATAGTGTGCCCAAGCAGGGGGGTTGCAGGGGGCAGCATGCCCCCCCTTACAGATGCCACTGTTGCATACACCCAAACTCGCGCACACCTTACTGTTGCATACACCCAAACACGCATTACGCATACGCAAATACCATTATTACTATCAAAATAAGACCACTCAAGCAAAAAAAAAAAGAATTAAATTAAAATAGTAGTTGTGGTTATTTTCAATTTTCTCAAAAACTAAAAGACATAAAATCATCTAGTTTTCAGTTTTTGATCAAAAACAAATAAGAGTAATAAATTCTGAAATAAAAACAATGGTAGATAATCTTGAAGTATTGAAAAAGTTACACTTTAAACCTTTTTTTAACTTTTTTTACTCAAATTTTGAGTTTAAAATTAAATTTTTATTTCCAATTTTCTCAAAAACTAAAAGACATAAAATCATCTACTTTTCAGTTTTTGATCAAAAACAAATAAGAGCAATAAATTCTGAAATAAAAACAATGGTAGATAATCTTGAAGTATTGAAAAAGTTACACTTTAAACCTTTTTTTAACTTTTTTTACTCAAATTTTGAGTTTAAAATTAAATTTTTATTTTCAATTTTCTCAAAAACTAAAAGACATAAAATCATCTAGTTTTCAGTTTTTGATCAAAAACAAAGAAAAGCAATAAATTCTGAAATAAAAACAATGGTAGATAATCTTGAAGTATTGAAAAAGTTACACTTTAAACCTTTTTTTAACTTTTTTTACTCAAATTTTGAGTTTAAAGTTAAATTTTTCAAAAACTACGCATAGTTTTGACTTGATATAAAAACTGGCTAATAGAACAGAACGTTGGCTTTAAAAAAATGTATACAACTTAATTGTAAGTATCACCGTTATTTTTTAATTATTTTTTTCCATTTTAAATAATAACTTTTTTAAATTGCCCCTCCCGCCTAAACTACGCCTAAAAACTACGCATAGTTTTGACTTGATATAAAAACTGGCTAATAGAACAGAATGTTGGCTTTAAAAAAATGTATACAACTTAATTGTAAGTATCACCGTTATTTTTTAATTATTTTTTTCCATTTTAAATAATAACTTTTTTAAATTGCCCCTCCCGCCTAAACGGGGGGGGATAGACCCCCCCCCCTCCCATAGTAAAAAATGCTTGTATTAAGACCCTCTACCAAAAACCGTTATTATATCTTGGCGCCAAAGTTATCGTACTCGTGCCTGTCCTTGTTTGCGAACTTACAGAAAAAGATTCCTTGGAAGCGAAAAACGTAACCGTGACCAGTTCCTAGAAATCCTGAATGGCCAAAACTATTTACAACTTTACAATTATTTAAAAAAACGCTCTAAGGTATAGAAAACTAATAATTAATGAATATTCTTAAAAAATACACCAATCCAACGCTGAACTTACTTAAGTAAACAATTTAACCTGACAGGCAACATAATATGTTATTGTCATTCATTTAATTTATATTATTACGAAAACCATGAAATTTTTAATATTCAGAAAATAAAATTTTGTATCTATCTATCTATCTATCTATTGCTTATGTAGCACTCATTTGATGGTTCTTTCTTTTTTGCGCTAACCAAATCATTTTGCTTCAACATTTCATTATCTTTTTCTATATTATTTTTGTCACACTCTTTTTTCAATATTTCGTTCTGTTCACGTTGTACTTGTAGTTCTTTTCTTAAATACAAACACTCTTTCTCTCTCTTTTGTAGCTCATTTGAAAGTTTATTTTCTTCTCCTTTTCTTTCATTTATTAAACACTCATTTTCAGTTCTCAGCAATTCGATTTCTTTTCGTTGTATGTAGATTTCTCTCTTCATCAGTTCTATCTCTTTCTTCATTAAATTGTTTTGTTTGTTTTCGTTGTCATGGTTGTCGTTGTGTTTCTGATCTGTGGTTGGCATTTTGTTGTCTCCATCTTCAACATCATCATCATCTTCTTGGTGTTGGTTTCCATCTTTGGCTTTGTCTTTCCCCTTCGTTTGATCGGATGCCTCTGGATCGTTGTCGCTTTCATTGTGTCCGTGTGCAGCTGCTTCTATGTCTTTTGATGTTTCCGTTGTTTCGGGTGGGTTGGATCCACGCTCGTGAATGGGAACGGATTCCAAACGTAAAATGAGGGTCGATTTGTTACCGTTTGTTTTTTGTTCAAGCGATTTTAACCACGATTTTAATTGCGCTGTGGATAACTCAGACAAATTATTATCGCTTATAATGCCGAATAGGTTCGAATCCCACTTCTGAAATTTTAGCAGTATTAAATAGAATAAATAAATACAACTCCGATTACTTTTACTTATAATATTTATTTTAGGTTCCCGACACGACTGCTCTGTGAGAATGCTCAATCGAAACTGAACTCTTTTCGATCTTCTTCGCTTTCGTTCAGTCTTACAGTGTTGCCATAAAAGAAAATCATCAACCGTCATTTTGATATTATCATATTTCAAACCCCACTTGTGGTAAGCAATAAATTTGTAATTGGAACCAGAATTATACTGATCTCCGCCATTTGATTTTTCATTTCGACCCTATTGGCTTCTAATTCTTTGCGAATAACTTGCAGATCCTCTGACCTACTTACTCCTATCGAAGCAGTTACAAGACCCTGAATGTAAGCTGGTAAGTCTAGTTCGTCCTGGTTTTTTAATGGCTGGGTAGGCGGTATCCAACTATCCCTATTTCTAAGAATCGCTTGAGATCCCATTGGTACGTCTAGGTTGGCATTCTTTGCAGAGGGATCTCCTTCTGGAGGGGCTTGATTTGGGGGAACAGTGGGCGGTGATCTTGATCCTAAGTTGTGTATATCCGGGTTGGAATTACTAGCCATGGCTTCGAGTGGAAGGCTTATGTTGTTAGAACCACGAATTGCTTTATTGTACCCGTGACCACTTAGTTTTTGACCTGATCCGCGCCCACGAGCGTATAGACTAGATCCACGACCACAAAGAAATTGAATGGGTGCCTGACCACGAGAAGAACGTAAATTATGTGTTTTTCTATCCTCACCTGAAGACATGAGGTTATTTAACTAACGGGAGCTTCTAAACCTTTTTAATAATAACAGCCAGATCGAAAAGAAATAAAATAAAAATATCTAAGTGTTTGATTAAATTACTGAAAGAAAAATTCAAAGAAAAATCAAAAAGGATTATACCAAAAGTAAATTATAAAAAAAAAATAAAGGAAACAAATTCCAATTGCTAAAAAAAACTTGAACTAAATAAAAAAAATTAAATTTTGAATCTAATAAACAAATGATTAAATTGAGCTTAAAAACAAACGATTTAAAAAAATCTATCAAAGGAGAAAAAGTATTTGTTTGTGAAAACGGTTCTAAAATATGTCTGGTGGATGTGACGGATCAAGGTTAGTATCTAAAGATCGAATTAAAGTTTTTCTGTTATAATATACTCACTTGGAATTTTAGTATGGAAGCTGGAAATAAATAAGGTGTTATAAAACACAAAACTGTTATAATATACAGAGGTAATTTTTATAAGAAATCTAAGAAAACGAAACAACTCGCTACGGACATAGTACGTGACTACCAAAGATCATACTATCGGTCGACATTGCTTCTTTCCTTTAAAAAAAATTCAAAAGAATAATCTGCACAACTATAAATTCGGCTGAACCAAAAGATACGGATACAAAACTAATCGATTGAAAATTCTGGTTATGTCAGATATTGATTTTGATTGAAATGTATGATTGTCGCAACAGGCTAAACAGGGAAAAGACTTCAAATCCATTTACTGGACGTCCGCTCACCACTTCAAATCTCACAATAAATAAAATGAAGGTACCATCAATGCAAACATAATTATCAAATAAATTCTGTCAAATTTTCGTAATAAAAGAATGGAGAGTTATCTCTACATTTTTTTTTTTCAAAACAAGAATTTCAACTCCGAACTAGTAATAATGAAAGACGAATCGGGCCCCACGTTGGGATCCACCTGTAACGGAACCGAGGTGTTTTCGGCAAAAGAACTCTCGACAGTAAGTTCCGCATTCCCTCATATGGTAGGGGTGCTATTATCCTCAAAACACACTCACATAGCACATGGTCGGATTATGTCGGTTAGAGTGCCTTTTAACCTTCCTTCCCTTACCACCATTACAACCAACTACTACTTACAGGTGCAGCGGGCTGATCCTGGCAGCAGAAAGGAAGGGTGTTCAGATCACAAAGGCGTGGCATGCTAGCATAAGCATGTCCTAGCTCGTCGGAATGGGGGGGTTTTTGCCTTCGTAACGCTGAACGTTTGTTACGTATTTACATACCGGGGTAGATATTAAATCAAATAGTTCGGGTTCAAAAAAAAGGAGCCCAAATTCGTCCTGATATGAAAACTGGTTACTCAACAACAAGTTGCAAGGAGGAGAGAGCCCGATGGTATTGCCTCTCAGAGGGAAAGCCCACCCACGTATCGTAAAAGATACTACCATGGCTGATATGTCCTCGATTGTATATCAGCCCCTAATCCAGAGACTACCTACATATCATCTCATCTTTAAGCAAAACTCAAAATTCAACTTACATTTTGTTTTGACTTGCCTGTACTCGGTCTTATTTTTTTACCTTGCGTCACCGCCACATCCACCTAAATCTTCACTTACACGAACTGCATGCTACCAATCCAACGATGTAGCTTGAAAATAATTTCCGAAAAAAAAAAATAATGAAATCCAACAGAGGATTCAATGAAAGTATTATTTTACCGTGTTTTTTTCAAAAATAGTATCCAATAGGATAAATTTTATTCATAACCAAAAAGATAAAAATTACATCGAACAACTTATGCGCATCTTAATTATAATCTATAAAATACAAACAAAAAATAATATGAAAAGAGAAAAAAAAACGATCTTTCAACAAACCAACCGTCGATAATAATGATGTAAGTTAAGTAGGTATAGGTATCTAACCATAAGTAATTTTTTTTTTCAAGTTATATTAATTATTTTATTTTTTCTTTTACGGAACTTTCACTTGTGATATCTTATCGAACAAATAATTTTCGTAACCCAAATTTAAAAAAAAAAATGAATTAATAAAAGCGTATATTTTATTTCGACGCAGACTCTAAAAAAAATTGTAAGTAAATTCTCGTATTTTCGTTTGTTTGTTTTTTTTTTTGGGTATTTCTATTTATATATGTATGTCTGTACACATGCAAAATATTACTGCAATACAAAATATCGATTGATCAAGTAAAATATAGCATATACTTAGGAGAAATTAATGGTTTCAATTAATATAATATAATGAAATTACTTTTTTTTTATTGAAATTTTTGGAAACAAATAAAAGAAAAATTATTATTAAAAAAAACCTTATGACTTTAAATACAGATTTAATTATTTATTTATTTAATAACTGTCTAGTCGCTTCGTAATTCACAACGTAAGTTAGTATGTACTTATTAATGTATGTAATTACGTAACTGGCCAGGGTATACACCTTGCATACCCACAGGCTTACTTTCGCTCTCTTTTTTTTTATCTGTATGTATTTTTTTTAAGGAAATTTTTTGTAGAAAAATTGTATTTATATGTCCAAATTGAAAGTTTAAGAAACATTTTCACGAAATGACTTACCCAATTTTATTTTTCCTGTGGGGTGGTGCACCGCTCCATAGGTTGATTGTACCTTAGTTTGAATGTACTTATGTAGCTATGTATGCAAAACACAAACTTTAAAGATGAACACAATAACAAAATCACTACACTTTTTCCCGAGACAATTTCCTCTCTTTTATTTCAAATAACAGATAATTTGATCTTTTGCACTTATTTTTTTTCGATACATAACGATACAGTCGTAATAAAAAAAAAACATAATGTAACAATCCAGGATGTGATGGTGAGTGTGGTGAGGAAGCCGATGATGATGTGGAGAGATAGTCTGGCTTAGACCGTAGGTAAAGTCTGCACTACTGTTTTGGGTACAGTCTGCAATTATGACGTTTCTGAAATATTTCTTCCAAAGATGTTGACGGATGCTGGGTATTGGTTTAGGGTTTCGTCTGGGGTGCCCCTGTGTCGTAGGCGAAGTTGGTGTCGTCGACTTTGTTTTTATGGGGGGTGCTTTAGAGCAAGTCTTGCCTTTTTTGTCGTTTTTGGTGGAGTTTTGGGCACTTGTGCTGTTTTTTGTTTGCTTGTTCACGTTTAGTATTTTTTTTCTCGATAGGGTTATTTTTTTTTTCGTTTTGCATGTACGAGTATTATAGGTTTTCTTTTCTACACTTTTATTCTTTTTACGGTTTTTGTATGGACTTTAATTTTTTTCACAACGATCTCGGCACGTGCATTTCCGGTTTTTTTTATTAGTTCTTAAGTTAATTAAAGGAACAAACTTCATACATGAATTTTTTTATTATTTTAATTGTTCAGGAAAAAAAAGTAATAAAAAAAACGTGAAAATTTACACTAAAATAGGTATATATTTTAATTTTTTTTTAAACAAATATAATTAATTAGGTAAGACTGACAAAAACGACCTGGCAAATGATTGACATAAAAGAGGCTGACGTTTGACAGTCACTCCTTTTTATAGTCAGACGGCAACCCTCAGCGTGTCCGTCATTTTGGACGAGAGAGCGTTTTAAACATGGCGCCGGAAGCAATTCCGGAAGGACCTTTTCCCGGCCGTATTTTTGACCAAAACATAAAACTTTTTATTTTAAAAATCATTTTTATTTTTTTAAAAAATATATGTGAAGAAAGTTAAATTTTCTGTTCAAAACCGGCGCAGAAAATTCATCCGGAAGCACTTCCATTGCAGAATAAATTGATGCTTTGCAAATGTATTGGTTCGCATTTAATCAGAATATTGCCATCTCAATTTTATATTTCTCTTAAGCCAACTCTCTTTTAAAGCAAATGGAGGATTTCAGCCCATTGCTTGCATTGACCGCTCTTCAAGATCTTCTTAACTCACCACACCCACATTCACCTCCATCTTTATCAAAGCCGCTGTATTGTCTTATGGTTGTACTAGATTAATTAACTTGAAAGGAACTGAAAGAACTGAAGGTTCGATTGTTGGCTAGTGTATACCGGATGACCTCAACTTTACTGACGGTTGTTTAAAAAAATAGAAGATAAAGGTACATAGCAATTAAAAGAGTTGCCTACATACGCCTTCTGTCCCTCGATGATTTGCATGATAAGCAATACCATAGAGATTTATCCTTCTCTGTCATTTTTTGTTGAATGATAAGGTTTTTTACATTCGCCATCGCAAATAATGAAATTTTTCCCATTTAAATTTATATTTTTGTTACACTTCTCACAAACACTGACTGCACGTGACGCCATTTTACTTTATGTGAAGTGTTGTCGTGGAGTTTTTCCCTTCCGATAATTCCACCAAAGTTGTCTTCCTTTCCTAGTTAAAATCGCCCAAGACAATTTTAATATCGTAGCTAGGACACTGCTGATATGCTTTGTCCAAGAGCTTAAAAAACATTTCACTGGTTTGGGGGCGTGTGCGCATATTAGGCTTATGTTGCCGAATTTAGCCTTTATGTGGATGGTCATGAGGCGCTGTTTGATGCACCTATAGCTCAAGACTTGTTGCCTAGGTCTCGCTCCAATGACAAAGCCGAGGGTGGTTCTCTCGGTAGCAGTCACTGTTAAAACAAACGCAGTCGATGAAAGTTCAAAAGGAAATTAATCGTTTTTTTAATAATTTCTTATATGTATAGGTAAATTGTAGTAGAATATAATTGTGAAATAAAGTGTGTATTCAGAGTCTTTAAGATTAAGTTAGCTTAAGTAGTTATATAAGTTCTTAATAGCTCAGTCTAAGGGGGGGGGGGTTTGATTAGGTGATAAGTTTATTAATCGATTTGATCAATAAATTGAAATAAAATTGATATCAAAATGATATCGAAATACGAAGAGGTGAATTTCATCAAGTCGTATTGATTGTAGTGGGCAACAGGAAACGTTTTAATGGAAAATTACCAAAACCAATAGCTGAAAATTAATCCTCAAAGAAAATAAAGAAACAAAAGAGTGGTTTTGTTTTCCCGATGAGAAATTAAAAAAACAAGGAAAACCTTGGCCGAAGCTGAGATTAAAAACTAGGATCTTTTATGACAAAAAAAATACAAGTTGAGATTTTAAGATTGACAGAAGGTCAACTCTCGATAAAAATGTATGAAAAAAACAACGTATGGAAATTATTAAACAATCTTTGGTAAAACACAACCCAAAAAAAAATCACTCGAAGAAAATTTCGACGAAAAAAATCAAAACGGTAAACACTTCCCGTAGTATCGGAAAACAGAACAAAGTACAAATTCTCAGACAATGAAAAAGGAGGAAAAAAATTAAACAAGAATATTATAAAAAAAACTGTACTTAGCTTTTCAACTTGAAATTCCCACAACAGCTATCGTAGTTCTTCCTCAATTTTTGCTCACAGCCAAATCATCAACACAAACAAAATGAAAAAAAAAACTATCAACAAAATTTGGTTGACTAATTCTTTAAAAATTTTTCTCCACACGATTTTCCAACTGTCTTGTTCGTTCGGACGCAATCCAAAAAGGAAAGTGCCATTCTCATGGCGAACTTGACCTTTCCGGCTACTTGTCCTCAGGCAATTATCTCTGAGCTTATGCGTGGTGAACGGTCTGTCTCGGTCCCGCAACTTACTCCGTCCATAAGGCTGGGGTGTGCGACCGAGAAGCCAGGTATCTTTCATCGCACGCGATCTCGTTAACGAGGTGATGCGCTCACCCAGTAGCTCAGTGAATAAGTTCAGCTCTTATTCGTCGAACCCATTCCAGCCAAGACTCTCTTGAAAATCGTGTGGAATTCCTCGCATTACCGAGTCCCTACACGCGCTCGATTTTGGTTGAGGAAAAACTACCTGCTGTGTTGAAGAAAATCGATAGCCAAGCCTATAATTAAAATGAAAATTATTAAAATATTCTTAGAGTGATTTTATATTGTTAATACTTTATGATGGGCCCTCGGCCATACTAAGTTAAAGTTGGCGTGACTTTACTACACACATTGTTGGGCACAGCCCGTTGGTGTGGAACCCTTTCGCACACTTTGATAAGACCTATTAAATTTGCTTTCCCAAAATGCTAGAAGAGCAGGTCAGTGGCTGATGGTCTAGGTTTCTACTGAACTCTTCCAGAATTTTGGGGTCACAGTGAGAATTGTTAAGGAGTGGTTAGCAAAAAGGAAGGTGAAACTTGTTGTGGTAAAATCTACCGCAACAAATCCCACCCTTACCTCCCAGGAAATGTCCTTACCGTTGGTTAACACCATAGGTAACACATTTCCAAAGTCGGCCCAGAGAAATGAAACTAATTTCCATCAGAAAAAAAAGGTGTGAACTAAAATCAATTTAACAAAATTAAAGCGCAAAGTAATCAAAGCAAAAAAAGTAAACTACGTTAATCATTGAAATTTTCGCATTTGTAAATGGTTTTAAATCTTTAACATGACAAGTTCCGCGTTCTTTATCATTACTTTCTTTCAAGACGTATGTCCACACACGCTTATCAATTACAAACGGACCTACAAATTTCGGTGCTAATTTGGCTGCATAATAATTCGCAGCATCCGACAGCGTGAAATTCCTGTGCCATACAAGTTCGCCAGGGTGATATTGAACATCACGCCGTCGAAGATTGTCGAAGAACGTTTTAAAGCTAGGTACTCCCAGCTTCTTTAAAATATCGGCCCTAAGCCTTTGGAAGCGTTCCCTGATCCCCTCCGGATCCTGAACGTCTTCTGAATCATTCCCTGCAGGTGGTACTTCTCTACCTGAAGTAACCATTTCCCTCCCGAAGTTGGCATAGTAAGGAGACACTCCCAAAACTTCGTGTTGTGACGTGCGAATGGCGCACCCCACTTTTCTCAGTTGATTTTCCCCAACATATGCCCTGAAGGTGGTTTTAAGGATCTGATTGATCCTCTCCGCAGGATTCGCCTGTGGGTGATAATGGGCTGTACATTTTATTTATGACGCGTACGCCTGGCAAAGCATTTTCAATTCCTTAGATTGGAATTGAAGACCGTTGTCACAAACGGTAACCTTTGGTATGCCAAAAAGCAGGAAGACATTGTCTTCGAGTTCCCTACAAATGGCTTTCGCAGTAGCCGACCTCAACGCAAACAGTAGTGGAAACTTTGTAAGGTATTCCACCACCGTCAGAACGTATGTAAAGCCCCTACTAGATTTAGGAAGCGGCCCTACCAAGTCTTAATCATATCCCACTGTGATTTGATTCCTACCCTCTCCGTCATTAACCCAGCTGGTTTTTCATTAACAGGTTTTACCTGTTGGCAAACCTGGCAACTCCTAACGTACCTGATGATATCAGCCCTCATTTTTGGCCAGTAAAACTTTGCCGCTATCCTGCCAAAAGTTTTCCTAACTCCCATGTGACCCGTTAATGGGTTATCATGATTTTCTTGTAAAATCCCTAACCTATCATTTTTAACTATCACTCACTTCCATTCTTGTTTATCTTGATGAACTATAATATGACTAGTCTTCACGAGTTTGAACAATTGTCCTTGTGCAACTCTCCAGGCCAGAAACCTAAGTGGATTGGCATTCCCTTGCCCAATCATTTTTACCACCCAAGGGTCTGAAACCTCTTCTGAGATATCACCCAACTGTGGCACTCCTCGAGACAGCATATCTGGAGCTACATGCTCTTTTCCCTTGCGATGAACGATTTCGAAGTCGAACTGTTGTAACCTAATGGCCCAAAGAGTCAACCTTCTATGTGGATCTTTCAAATTACTTAGCCATACTAAGGAATAGTGATCGGTTACGACAGTAAATCGAACACCTTCGAGATACGGTCGCAACTTCTCAATACCCCAGAGTACAGCCAAGCATTCTTTCTCGGTTGTACTATAGTTTCTTTCGTTCCTATTCAACGACCTACTAAGGTAACAGACAACCTTCTCCCCCTCTTCAAAATGCTGTGAAAGCACTGCACCGATACCATAATCCGATGCGCCTGTTTGCAAGACAAAGGGTCCTTTAAAATCAGGGCAAGTAAGTATAGGTGCTGTCACCAGACAATATTTTGCCTTTCTAAAACTATCCTCACATTCTGATGTCCAATTGAATTTCCTATTCTTCTTCAGCAGATCAGATAATGGCCGAAGTAGTTCAGCAAAGTTTGGTACAAAACGACGGAACCAGGAAACTGTCCCTATAAAACTCCTAACTTCTTTAACATTCCTTGGTGCTGGAATCCTAACCCTACTGTCTACTTTTTCAGGATCGACTTGCAACCCATTCCGATCCACAGTATATCCTAAAAATTTAAGCAAAGGCATGCAAAAGTTGCATTTTTCCTTGCTAACCTTTAATCCGGCATCGCTCAACCTTTTATCACTTCACTGAGAACTTCGAGATGTTTTTCAAGAGTTTCGGCAATAATAATAATGTTGTCTAAATAGACAAAAACGAATGGCTCAAGGTCGGTACCCAATACCGTGTCGATAAATCTTTGCCAAGTCGCCGGTGAGTTATGAAATCCGAAAGGAATTCTCTTAAACTGAAATAAACCCCGCCCAGGTACCGTAAAGGCAGCATAAGGTTTAGACTCCTCCTTCATAGGTATCTGCCAGTACGCTGACTTGATATCTAGTGAAGACAAGAAACTAGCACCACGAAGCCTATCTAAAATTGAACTAATATACGGTAAGGGATACGCATCCCTGACCGTATTCTTATTCAGCTTCCTATAGTCCACTCAGAATCTAAAGGAGCCATCTTTCTTTTTACTAATAGTATTGGAGATGACCAAGCACTTGTCGATCTCTCAATAACTCCTGCCTCCAACATTTCATTAAGTTCCCTATCTATATGAACCTACATTGCCGGGGAGACCGGATAGTACCGTTGTTTTATCGACTCTGCCGACGTCCTAATTTTGTGCTCAAATAGTGTTGTGCAACCTAAGCCATCCACTAATGTTTCTAAAGCTTTTATTTCCCTATCATCCAACTCTGATCGTTCTATAATAGAACATATCGAAACAGCAATGCCCTGTTCGGAAAAATTCCACTCTCGTGACCTGAGATCCGGGACTATGCCCGACAGCGCCCAAAAATCTGCACCTAAAATCCCGGTGTGCGGCAAAGTTGGTATAATTAAGCAATCAATAAGGATTGCCCTATCCTCAACAACTATAGGAAGAGAGAGTGTCCCTAATACTTCGACACCTGACCCGTCTGCCAAATACACGCAGTGGACAGTGTCTTTCTCTACAGTTAGCCCTAAATCACCAAGTATATTAAAAGAGCCCTACCTATTATGGTCCTAGAAGCTCCTGAATCTAATAGTCCTAAGAATGCAGAACCATAAATACTAATTTTTAAAAATGGTCTCCTATCATTCCCGTTTGCCTCCAAGGTAAACCCTAAATGAACCCTTTTTATCAGCTGGTTTTTAGCAGGCAAAAACCCTAACGCCTCTGAAGCCCTCGCCCTGTTGCCGCAGGAGTTTGCTGCCCATTTCCCGAACATTTCCTACACTCTGGTCTTTTGACCCCTAAAGCCCCACACTCGTAACAACGCTTAGGAGCGGAACACCTATCTGCATAATGGCCTGATTCATTGCACTTAAATAGGGAATGCTCGAATTGGAACGAGATTGGTTCGATGATTGGGCCTGACGATGAGTTTCGTTGTTCTCTGCAACAACCGAAACCGAAGGGGTATCGACACCTACATATGCTAGATCCGGTTCTAGCAAAGACCTATTCTGCCTAACACTTGGTGGTGGCTTCTAAGCTCCTACCTAATGTTACCAAATCTGACACACAAGTTGGTTTCGCCAAACCAAGTTGTGTTTGGTAAAAGAGTGTCAAGTTCCTTTGAATCATTGACAACCTTCTACTTTTAGTGATGGGTTCTGTCAATCTCCTAAATAAATTTGACATCGTCGCGACAAAGACACCGATGGGTTCATCTTTGCTTTGAGTCTGACGCCTAATCTCCTCTAAAAGCTGGTCGTCATAATTCGGTGGTAAGAATTCGAGTTTCAACTCTTTCACGAGTTCCTGCCACGAATAAACCGAAACCCTAACTGTCCTATACCAAATCTATGCTTTTAAGACGAAAAGCTTACTGCTGCCCTAGCCTGTCTCATCAATCCTCTCTAAGAATGCATTCACTGAGGCACCGCAGCGTTTCATAGTAAATTTAACTTCCCATTTGGCGATGTTGTGGAATCGGTCCGGTTCCACATAAATCCTTTCTGAAACAAAATCCCCATTTTCAAAATTATTCCTCCTATTTCCTGATTCTCCTCTCGTTGATGTATCGACAGCAGTAGCCATGGGTACACTTTTTGTTGTTGCAGCCAGAAGCTGTTTATCCCTCTCTTTTTCCCTAACAACCTGTTCTTCCTCAATATCCTCCTCATTATCCCCTTCTAATACCGACACCTTATTTTTTCAAGGTAAGCTTTGTTTTATCCTGACTTTCATTTTCAGGAATGCTCCTATCTAGCCTACGCAAGCACCATTCTACTTTCGTTAAAGGAAGAACGTTTTAAAGCTACTCACAGCTTCTTTAAAATATCGGCCCTAAGCCTTTGGAAGCGTTCCCTGATCCCCTCCGGATCCTGAACGTCTTCTGAATCATTCCCTACAGGTGGTACTTCTGTACATGAAGTTATCATTTCCCTCCCAAAGTTCGCATAGTAAGGCGACACTCGCAAAACTTCTTGTTGTGACGTGCGAATGGCGCACCCCACTTTACTCAGTTGAGTGTCCCAAACCCGTTGATTTTCCCCAACATATGCCCTGAAGGTGGTTTTAAGGATCTGATTGATCCTCTCCGCAGGATTCGCCTGTGGGTGATAATGGGCTGTATATTTTATTTATGACGCGTACGCCTGGCAAAGCATTTTCAATTCCTTAGATTGGAATTGAAGACCGTTGTCACAAACGGTAACCTTTGGTATGCCAAAAAGCAGGAAGACATTGTCTTCGAGTTCCCTACAAATGGGTTTCGCAGTAGCCGACCTCAACGCAAACAGTAGTGGAAACTTTGTAAGGTATTCCACCACCGTCAGAACGTATGTAAAGCCCCTACTAGATTTAGGAAGCGGCCCTACCAAGTCTTAATCATATCCCACTGTGATTTGATTCCTACCCTCTCCGTCATTAACCCAGCTGGTTTTTCATTAACAGGTTTTACCTGTTGGCAAACCTGGCAACTCCTAACGTACTTGATGATATCAGCCCTCATTTTTGGCCAGTAAAACTTTGCCGCTATCCTGCCAAAAGTTTTCCTAACTCCCATGTGACCCGTTAATGGGTTATCATGATTTTCTTGTAAAATCCCTAACCTATCGTTTTTAACTATCACTCACTTCCATTCTTGTTTATCTTGATGAACTATAATATGACTAGTCTTCACGAGTTTGAACAATTGTCCTTGTGCAACTCTCCAGGCCAGAAACCTAAGTGGATTGGCATTCACTTGCGCAATCATTTTTACCACCCAAGGGTCTGAAACCTCTTCTGAGATACCACCCAACTGTGGCACTCCTCGAGACAGCATATCTGGAGCTACATGCTCTTTTCCCTTGCGATGAACGATTTCGAAGTCGAACTGTTGTAACCTAATGGCCCAACGAGTCAACCTTCTATGTGGATCTTTCAAATTACTTAGCCATACTAAGGAATAGTGATCGGTTACGACAGTAAATCGAACACCTTCGAGATACGGTCGCAACTTCTCAATACCCCAGAGTACAGTCAAGCATTCTTTCTCGGTTGTACTATAGTTTCTTTCGTTCCTATTCAACGACCTACTAAGGTAACAGACAACCTTCTCCCCCTCTTCAAAATGCTGTGAAAGCACTGCACCGATACCATAATCCGATGCGCCTGTTTGCACGACAAAGGGTCCTTTAAAATCAGGGCAAGTAAGTATAGGTGCTGTCACCAGACAATATTTTGCCTTTCTAAAACTATCCTCACATTCTGATGTCCAATTGAATTTCCTATTCTTCTTCAGCAGATCAGATAATGGCCGAAGTAGTTCAGCAAAGTTTGGTACAAAACGACGGTACCAGGAAACTGTCCCTATAAAACTCCTAACTTCTTTAACATTCCTTGGTGCTGGAATCCTAACCCTACTGTCTACTTTTTCAGGATCGACATGCAACCCATTCCGATCCACAGTATATCCTAAAAATTTAAGCAAAGGCATGCAAAAGTGGCATTTTTCCTTGCTAACCTTTAATCCGGCATCGCTCAACCTTTTATCACTTCACTGAGAACTTCGAGATGTTTTTCAAGAGTTTCGGCAATAATAATAATGTTGTCTAAATAGACAAAAACGAATGGCTCAAGGTCGGTACCCAATACCGTGTCGATAAATCTTTGCCAAGTCGCCGGTGAGTTATGAAATCCGAAAGGAATTCTCTTAAACTGAAATAAACCCCGCCCAGGTACCGTAAAGGCAGTATAAGGTTTAGACTCCTCCTTCATAGGTATCTGCCAGTACGCTGACTTGATATCTAGTGAAGACAAGAAACTAGCACCACGAAGCCTATCTAAAATTGAACTAATATACGGTAAGGGATACGCATCCCTGACCGTATTCTTATTCAGCTTCCTATAGTCCACTCAGAATCTAAAGGAGCCATCTTTCTTTTTACTAATAGTATTGGAGATGACCAAGCACTTGTCGATCTCTCAATAACTCCTGCCTCCAACATTTCATTAAGTTCCCTATCTATATGAACCTACATTGCCGGGGAGACCGGATAGTACCGTTGTTTTATCGGCTCTGCCGACGTCCTAATTTTGTGCTCAAATAGTGTTGTGCAACCTAAGCCATCCACTAATGTTTCTAAAGCTTTTATTTCCCTATCATCCTACTCTGATCGTTCTATAATAGAACATACCGAAACAGCAATGCCCTGTTCGGAAAAATTCCACTCTCGTGACCTGAGATCCGGGACAATGCCCGACAGCGCCCAAAAATCTGCACCTAAAATCCCGGTGTGCGGCAAAGTTGGTATAATTAAGCAATCAATAAGGATTGCCCTATCCTCAACAACTATAGGAAGAGAGAGTGTCCCTAATACTTCGACACTTGACCCGTCTGCCAAATACACGCAGTGGACAGTGTCTTTCTCTACAGTTAGCCCTAAATCACCAAGTATATTAAAAGAGTCCCTACCTATTATGGTTCTAGAAGCTCCTGAATCTAATAGCCCTAAGAATGCAGAACCATAAATACTAATTTTTAAAAATGGTCTCCTATCATTCCCGTTTGCCTCCAAGGTAAACCCTAAATGAACCCTATTTATCAGCTGGTTTTTAGCAGGCAAAAACCCTAACGCCTCTGAAGTCCTCGCCCTGCTGCCGCAGGAGTTCGCTGCCCATTTCCCGAGCATTTCCTACACTCTGGTATTTTGACCCCTAAAGCCCCACACCCGTAACAACGCTTAGGAGCGGAACACCTATCTGCATAATGGCCTGATTCATTGCACTTAAAACAGCGAATGCTCGAATTGGAACGAGATTGGTTCGATGATTGGGCCTGACGATGAGTCCCGTTGTTCTCTGCAACAACCGAAACCGAAGGGGTATCGACACCTACATATGCTAGATCCGGTTCTAGCAAAGACCTATTCTGCCTAACACTTGGTGGTGGCTTCTAAGCTCCTACCTAATGTTACCAAATCTGACACACAAGTTGGTTTCGCCAAACCAAGTTGTGTTTGGTAAAAGGGTGTCAAGTTCCTTTGAATCATTGACAACCTTCTACTTTCAGTGATGGGTTCTGTCAATCTCCTAAATAAATTTGACATCGTCGCGACAAAGACACCGATGGATTCATCTTTGCTTTGAGTCTGACGCCTAATCTCCTCTAAAAGCTGGTCGTCATAATTCGGTGGTTAGAATTCGAGTTTCAACTCTTTCACGAGTTCCTGCCACGAATAAACCGAAACTCTAACTGTCTTATACCAAATCAATACTTTTAAGACGGAAAGCTTACTGCTGCCCTAGCCTGTCTCATTTCCTCAATCCTCTCTAAGAATGCATTCACTGAGGCACCGCAGCGTTTCATAGTGAATTTAACTTCCCATTTGGCGATGTTGTGGAATCGGTCCGGTTCCACATAAATCCTTTCTGAAACAAAATCCCCATTTTCAAAATTATTCCTCCTATTTCCTGATTCTCCTCTCGTTGATGTATCGACAGCAGTAGCCATGGGTACACTTTTTGTTGTTGCAGCCAGAAGCTGTTTATCCCTCTCTTTTTCCCTAACAACCTGTTCTTCCTCAATATCCTCCTCATTATCCCCTTCTAATACCGACACCTTATTTTTTCAAGGTAAGCTTTGTTTTATCCTGACTTTCATTTTCAGGAATGCTAGTATCTAGCCTACGCAAGCACCATTCTACTTTCGTTAGAATTTTGAAATATTCAATCGAAGTTTCCGACTTCGGGGGATTCTCTAGAAGTTTCCCTATATCAACCATTTTCTTTTCAACTGCCATCAAATCCTCCTCGAAAGTGAAAGGATATAATACAGCTACAAAAGAATGCCAACGTTCTAACTTAAGCGTTGTCTTAAGAGACTTTCTCATTTCTTCAACCGTTCCGACAATCAAACCGCTACATTCTATTTCATAGGTAGACTCGTCCTGAGATAACCTATTAATCTGACTCACGTCCATATTACCAAAAAGACTATTTTTCAAAATGACCCACGAAACAAATTTAAAAAGTATGTTAAATAATCTTGAGCCAAAACAAAAGTTAAAAGAAAGGCTCAAAACTCTCTTTGATTGATATCAAAAAGAAAAAGCAAACGCGAAAGAACTGAAAAGGAAAGTAAAAATCTCAAAACTCCGAAGAAAACTTTTCTCTTTCTTTTTATTGAAAAGCTATTTAATCAAACTGTATAGTAACTAGTAACTAGTAACTAACTTATAGCAGGAAAAAAAAATAAAAAAAAATATTTTCCAAACAAAATTCCGAAAACCTAAAGTGGCAACACTTGCTCAATTATTTAATTAATTATTAAATTCGATCAACAAAAAATATCGAAAGAAAATCAAAAAAAAATCTATTAAAAGAACCAAAATATTAAAATGGCAACACTTGGACATTGAATAAAACTTCACTAAAATACGCAATATATCTCCACAAAAAGGGTCGAGTGAGAACAATATAATATAATCTCCATCACAAAATGGATTCCAACAGCAAACAAAATATCGCTTTATATACCTAAAAGTAAATTTATTATCCAAACCATTGAAAAAATATATATGTATTGTATATACTATGAAACAATGTAGGTATGCAAAAAAACTAAAAGAATATTTAAACGACTCACTTATTTTTCCAGGCAAAATAAAAAACACTCCCGAATTCCCTCCTTTCAGGTTATTTCCTCAGGCCTCCTGTGGCCGTGAATTTCGAAGACAGCTCACTCAAATGAAAAACAACACCACAAGTAATTAAATCTTTAAAAAAAAATGTAAATCAAAAAAAACAATTCACTTCCCTAAACACAGGGCAAAACCAGACAATCACAAGTATTCCAAAAGGCTCCACATTGGGCGCCAATTGCTGTAATTTTTCCACCGCTCGACCGACCCGACGACGGACTGAATATATTTACAATTATCTTTAAACAATATTTTATTTTCTAATCCAATATTGACGAAGACCGAACGCGACTTAAATTCTTTTTTTAATTATTTTTGAATTAAACGAAATCAAATTGCACACCGAGAAACGTCAGTCGGTGTGTCAAACAGGTGAAAGAATTCACCACAGGTAGCAATAAGGTATTGCCAGCACGGTAGCTCAGCTTAAGGGGGGGTTTTGAATAGGTGATTATTTTATTAATCGAGGTGATCAATAAATTGAAGTAAAATTGATATCAAAATGATATCGAAATACGAAGAGGTGAATTTCACCAAGTCGTATTGATTGTAGTGGGCACCAGGCAACATTTTAATGGAAGTTTACCAAAACCAAAAGCTGAAAATTAATCCTCAAAGAAAATAAAGAAACAAAAGAGTGGTATTGTTTTCCCGATGAGAAATTAAATTTTCTTTAATTGCCTGGAAAGCCTTGGCCGAAGCCGGGATTAAAAACTTGGATCTTCTATGACAAAAAATTACAAGTTGAGATTTTGAGATTGACAGGAGGTCAAATCTCGATAAAAATGTATGAAAAAAAGAAGGTATGGAAATTAGTAAACAATCTTTGGTAAAACACAACCGATAAAAAAAAATCACTCCAAGAAAATTTCGACAAAAAAAATCAAAACGGTAAGCACTTCCCGTAGTTTCGGAAAACAGAATTTTGACGCAAAGGTCAAAAGTACAATTTCTCAGACAAAGAAAAAGGAGGGAAAAAAAATAAAACAAGAATATTATAAAAAAACTATGCTTAGCTTTTCAACTTGAAATTCCCACAACAGCTATCGTAGTTCAATTTTTGCTCACAGCCAAATCATCAACACAAGGTTAGGTTAGGTTAGGTTAAAGTGGCTGTTGGTTGGGACGTCCAACACACTTAGACCAAAGTATGGTCCGTTGTGATACCACATAGATAAGTTAATCAGCTTAACTCGTTGAACCAATTGGAGCTTCGAATGAAGCGTAGGAGACAAGTAATGTCTGAATTTTTTAGATCGCTGGTATCGTTAAAGTAGTAGTCTCCAAGGTGGATTCTACGTCTTTGTGATAAGGCAGGGCATGTGCACAGAAGATGAGAGATTGTCTCCTCTTCTTCTTCGTCCATGCAACTCCTACAAAAATCATTTGCAGGGGCTCCAAGTCGAATAGCATGCCTTCCTATTAAGCAGTGCCCAGTCAGGACACCTATAACGTAGCTAATGTGCAATCTACTCAGAGAGATTAATTGTGTTGAGCGTCTGGCGCTAATAATAGGCCAAATTAGTTTAGTTGCGACACAGGTGGTGGTGTTATTCCACCTGAAGTTTGTTTTCTCTATGGTATCTTGCTTTAGCATGAGCTTACATGTAGCTAAGGGGATACCTATGCTAGCATTGTGAGCCAGCAGAGGTAAAGTTGTTTCGCTTTTTGCAAGTTCGTCAGCTTTGCAATTTCCTGGAATGTCTCTATGGCCCGGCACCCAGAAAAGGTGAATGTTGAACTGTGTAGCCATCTCCGTAAGAGATGATCGACAATTTAGGGCTGTTAATGAATTTGTGGAGACTGAGTCTAGGGACTTTAACGCAGCTTGGCTATCCGAGAAGATGCGTATATCATTAGTTGATATAACGTTTTCTCTAAGCCAGGATAGGACTTCTTTTATAGCCAGGATTTCAGCTTGGAACACGCTACAATGATCGGGTAGACGAAAGGAGAGACTTAAGTTTAGTCTATCTGAGTATACGCCTCCACCAACCCCATCCTCCGTTTTTGATCCGTCTGTATAGAAGTTTATAGGACCATCGTTCAAAAATGATGTATTCTCCCAAGAAGACCTGGGAGGTATAGTCACTTTGAAGCTATAGTTATTAAACTGAGGATGGGGTATGGTGTAGTCAATATTACTGTTTATAGTTCTGAACGAGTTCAAAATAGTGGTGTGGCCAATTCCATTATTGATCCACAGAGAGGAGGCCTGAAGCCGTATGGCAGTATAAGCGGCCGTTTGCTTGCTGAAAATGTCCAGCGGTATTAGATGGAACAGAACATCTAGTGAGGCGGAGGGGGTGGAGCGAAGTGCTCCTACCATACACAGGCAGGCTGTTCGTTGGACTTTGCTGAGTTTATCGCGATTTGTCGCTGTATCTAGCGCCGTCCACCATACCGCTACTCCATAAGTAAGGATCGGTCTTATGACCGAGATGTATAGCCAGTGTGTAATGCGGGGCTGTAGGCCCCATTTATTACCAATGGCCTTTTTAGAGGAGAACAGGGCTACTGTGGCCTTGTTTATTCTCTCTTGAATATTAGGTTTCCAACTTAATTTCTTATCTAAAATGAGACCCAAGTATTTTGCTTGTTCAGAGAATTTAAGTGGTACACCGTTTATGAGGGGAGGGTCAATGTGTGGGACTTTGTATTTCCTTGTGAAGAGGACAAGGTCGGTTTTTTGTGGGTTAACGCCTAGTCCACACCGATTAGCCCATCTGGTGAGCTTATTTAAAGCGTTTTGTAAGAGTTCTTTTAGTATATTGGGATGTTTACCCGTTACTGCAATAGCAACATCGTCCGCATAGGCAAACACTCTGTATCCCTCTCTTTCTAGAGTAGTTAGTAATTCATTTATTACTAAATTCCAGAGGAGAGGGGATAGGACACCACCTTGTGGCGTACCTCTGCTGACACCCCTTTGTGTAGTAAAATCGCCCAGTTTTGAATTGATAATCCTGCTTATCAGCATTTGATTAATCAATTCGCTGATCGACTTATCTACCTTCAGAGATGTCAATAAACGTGCAATTGCAGATGTGTCGACATTGTTAAATGCACCTTCTATGTCTAAGAAGGCAACTAAGGTGTACTCTTTATGATGGAGGGAATATTCGATTGTACGTACTATACTGTGTAGAGCCGTTTCAACTGATTTCCCTTTGTTGTAGGCATGTTGAGCCTTTGAAAGGAGGGACTTATCAATATTTGCCCTTAAGTGAATATCGATCAAACGCTCAAAAGTTTTGAGAAGGAATGATGATAAGCTGATAGGTCTTAGGTCTTTAGGGTTTACGTGACTGGATTTTCCAGCTTTTGGAATAAAAACAACTTTAACTTGTCTCCAAGACATCGGATTGTATGCCAAATTAAGGCATCCCTTGAAGATGTTTTCTAGGATGGGTATTAGAAAACTTGCATTTTCTTGCAGTTCGGCTGGAATTACACCATCCGGACCAGCAGATTTATATGGTTTAAAGCTGTTAATAGCCCATTTGAGTTTTTCCCTAGTGAATAGACCTTGTGGGGGTTGTAAAGTATTGTCACCATTATTAGGTGCAATGTTATTAATAATATTAGAGCTACCAGGAAAGTGAACGTCTAGTAGCAAATTGAGCGATTCTTCGCTTGAATTGGTCCAGAGGCCAGAGGCGTTTTTCAAGCAGCTTGGCATGATTGGATTTTTGGAGAGGATTTTGCGCAACCTGGATGCTTCAGAGCAATCTTCCACGTTGCTGCAGAAGTTTCTCCAGGACGATCGTTTGGTTTTCCTTAGTTCTTTTTTATATATCTTCAGTGATTCTTTATATGAATCCCAGTCAGACATGTCTCTAGAAGCTTTCGCTCTGTTAAAGAGTTTTCTGCATTCTTTTCGAAGTGGATCCAGCCCTGAGTTCCACCAGTGTGGTTTCTTTTTACCTCTTACTTGTATAAGAGGACATGCAGTATCTAGAGCTTTGTTTAGGGCTAATGTTAGATTGTTGACTTTGTTGTCAAGATCTTCAGTGTTAGAGGGGGTGTTAAAAAGTTCTGGTTTTACTAAACTATTTAACATTCTCTTGTATTTTGGCCAATTTGTTCTTTTTAGGTTTCGGAAGATCGGTTGGCAAGGTGGATCATTTAAAAAGTTAAATTGGATGTATCTATGATCAGAAAAGGAGTGATCTTTAGATACTTTCCAGTTCAAAATATTATTATAAATGAAGTCGGAGACAAGAGTTATATCTAAAACTTCTTGTCAATTTTTAGTAATAAAGGTTGGCTCTTTGCCAACGTTACTTATGAGTAGGATAGTGCTTAGAATATAGTCGAAAAGAGACTCATCCCTGTCGTTTATATCTGTGCTACCCCACACTGTATGGTGGGCGTTAGCGTCACTTCCGATGATGAGGCCGATGTTGAGCCTTTGCGCTTCAGCTATTAATCTCTCCAGAGCGTCACCCGGGAGAGGGCCAAGATGGTCGTGGCCGAGATACGCCGACGCCAGCCAGAATGTTCCTCTGGCTGTTTCCAGACTTGCGGCGGTGATATCTCGATTGCTGAAATTAGGGAGTAAATATACATTTAGGCTACGTTTTAATAATATGCAAGATCTGGGTTCATCCTCACCTGATGCATATAGCACGCAGTATTTGGGAGTCCTGATTCCTCGAACAATAGATTTAACAATCCAGGGTTCTTGAATCAGGACAATATCTTCATCGCTGCTGGATAAGCGAAGAAGAAGGGAGGCCGAAGCCTTTATGGAGTGTTGGAGGTTAATCTGGAGTAACCGCAGCATTTTCGCTACCGTACTCCCGATCAGCCTCCAACACAGTGATGTCGGAGTCATCCATATCAGAGGACGATTCTAAAAGAATGTCCTCATCTCCGCTGTCGCAGACCTCGGCCTCCATTGCGGAAAAACCTTGGTCGGTGTTAGGAGCTTCCACTGCTACTGGGGATACCTGGGATGCATCGTCTTCCAATGAAGGAAATGTGACCGATGCACCAGGTTCCTCAGCAACCGTTTCCGCTTGTGTGGGTGGGGAAGGGGGAAGGGTTTGTGCCTCAGCCCCATCTTTTTTGTAGACTCTCAGCGGTATTTCATCGAACCCGAACCTAATCACACCTTTTGACTGCGCCAGAGGAGAAAGGGACTCTGCATTGATGATTACAATTGCACCCTTGCAGGGTCCCTTTGGATCCTCCAATTTTGCAACCTTCCAGTTGTGAGTAGGAAGGGTTGGATTGGAGAGCCGGATTACCTTCATAACATGGTCAGCTTCCTTGAATATGGCCGGAACCGTGATGCGAGCTCTTGGTCTGCAAGGAATGTCCTCCTTTGCGACAACCTCCAGCTTAGCACCAGGCCAGACCTCCCCAAGTCGACTAACCGCTAGCGTCAGCAGATCGCACGACCTCCGATCATCACAGACCATCAACTTGATGTGTCCCTGATGCCAACCGCCATCTTTTGTGATGGGCGGTGGTCCCGGATTGTCAGACATAATCTCGACAAAACTGAAGGCCAGCTGTCCTTTGGCCAATGTCCAGTTCTCGGCAGAGATCGTGCCATCTACGTCACTTCTGTCGATAATCGCGACTACCATTTTATCCTTCAGAACGTCACTGAAGGACATTTTTGCCTTGCGAGGGTCAAGAGAAGTGCTGATGTTTAGCACTTTAGGGCGTTTGGGTAGTGAAACACTACCTTCCATAGACCTTTGTCGCTTCGACGTTGAGTCTTGGCTGGTCTTTATGTTAGCTTTGGCCAGGAAGGTCTTGGCCCATTTTATTTTGGCGTCGTGCTGAGAGTTTCCTCCAGCGCCTAGTTGTTCACCAAACGTCTGGAGAATCCTCTTAGCACTACGCAAGTCCTTGTAGAAGGCCTTGGAGGGTCTGAGCTTGCGTCCATCTCCCCCAGGACCTTCTTTAGGATTCTTGTCTTTGGTGGTAGAAGGACCTGGCACCATAGCCCTACTACTTCCGACTCGCGGTGTTGAAGATTTGAGAGGTTTACTCTCTGTGGTAGTAGAGGAGCCGTTCTTCACAACTGCCTCACTACAGGAGGAAGGTAATATTACCTGATATTCCGATATTCCACTGGCGACAACAGGGCTGTGAGTGTCCATAGCCATGTCAGCACCAGTGGAAGAGGGATGAGCAGCAGACAACTTTGCCGTCGTACTGCTGGCCGGTTCGGTCTTTGACTTTTGTTTTGTTTGTTTTGTTTTTAAGTTGTTCATTTGAATCCCACGAGTAGCGGATAAAGGGTGGTCCATTTGTGCAGAGATCCGTGTATACAGATAAGGCTGATTAATCCGGAGGTCGCCAGGTATCCGGATACTCCGTTAACGACTGAGCTATTTTTAGAAATTGGGCCCTCAGCCTGGCCGATCATCGGCACGGGTCGTATAACACCTTAGATCCAGCCCAATTGGGAAGTTTAAGGGAAGGATATGTTTTGGAAAAGGAGAGACGAACAGCAATTAGGCCATAAGCGTCCCAGGAAGGAAACTAGGCATGACAGACAGTTATACACCATAGTCAGGGGATAAGGGGACATCAGCCAGTATAATAGCACAGAGCTGACGGAGGAGGGGGTAAAGGATTGGGAAGGGGAGGGGCGAGCGACCTTTGGTTTCAGGACTCTTCTGGAGAAATAATTCCCGAGAATCATTGACCTTACTCAGCTTCTACAACTCGACAAGTTCGACGCTCAGGTAGAAGAACAAAATGAAAAAAAAAACTATCAACAAAATTTGGTTGAATATTCGCTTCTTATAAAAATAGCTATTCCGCCACCTCTTAACACTGGTCTATTTAAGAACTCTGCTGAAAATCCATTTACGTGGTATAAAATATTTTCGAACTCAGTTATATTAATCTCTACTAAAATGATGACTTTGATATCATTAATTATGTTATGTAGTTTTGTTATAAATAAACTCCAAGTTTTTCTAAAAGACCTAATATTTAGATAAATACAAGAGAATGTTAAATTTAAATTTGATGACAGTTCATAATTTCTTAATTCATCTAAATTTTGGGTCACACTGTGCTCAAAATTCAATAAATGATCTATTACAATTTCATTTTCTTCTTTTTCTTCTTCAATCATATTTGTTGACATAATTATATTGATAGATTTATTCATGTAGATTATGCGATTTGAGAGACGTCATTATCATTGTAAATGCGCACAACACTGCTGGTCTCATTCTTTCTTGCAAGAATCTTTCCATCTCGCGTCAATACAAATTTCCACCCACATTCTTTTGCTTGATTTTTTGACAGCCACATTAAATGTCTGTTAGTTGCTGTAAGTTGTGCATTTACATAAATAAATGAATTTTGTTTGAATTCGAAGTTTGGTAATTTTTTAGCGACATCGTTTAAATTAAGTGGACCGTGAGAATGCAATTTTTGTAGCAAGTTGTTTTTGCATATTTTGTTTGTGAACGAAACTACAATCTTTGAGTCTTGTTTGTTATGTTTGGTGTTTGTGCGGTATATATTATTAATGTCTGTATCGTGAATTGTATGTCCAACAACTTCTGCTAAGCCCTTAACAATTGCCGTTGGGTTATCCAAATTTTGGATTGGAATATTTTTCATTTCAATGTTATTTTCAATTACCTGTTGTTCTAAGAAGTTAATTTTCTTTTCCATGGTAGATATTATTGAATCCCTTGCTTTTAATTGCTGCTTAAGTTCGGAGACTTCATCTTTTAATTTTATTAGCAGATTGTTGTTGGTTTCCAAAGTAGAATTGAAGGTGTCGTAATTTTTGGATATAAACTCCACACTTTTGGAGTAATCTTTTAACATCTTTTTAATGTCCTTAACATCACTTTCCAGATCAGTGTTCGCCTTTTCATTTGTTGAATTAGAAGCGGTACGTCCTCTGGTCTTACTAGGATTACGGGCATTATCTCCGTTGTCCGTAAGTGATCCCGTTTGTCCTTGGTTGTCCTTTGCACCTTGGCCTTCCTTATTTGATTTTCTACAGTATTGGCACTTCCAGGACTCTTTTTGGCTCGAGGTCATGCTCTTAAATGTTTTTGCGGACAGGGTTGTGCACTCAAAATGTTTTTGTGTTTTATTGAAGTAAATACACACTTCGTGCTTTAAAGAACTTTCAGAGACAAAAACGAAAAGCAAATATGTATGTATAATTGGGCTTTGACTATGGCAAGAATACCAAAACTAAGAACACTATTGGGGAGCTGATTAAAGACACGTCCGTTTACTTTCAAGAACTTTCAAATACTAAATCGTATAGAATTCCTCGCATTACCGAGTCCCTACATGCGCTCGATTTCGGTTGACGAAAAACTACTTCCTGCCGTATTGAAGAAAATCGATAGCCAAGCCTATAATTAAAATGAAAATTATTAAAATATTCTTAGAGTGATTTTATATCGTTAATACTTTATGATGGTCCCTCGGCCATACTAAGTTAAAGTTGGCGTGACCTTACTACACACATTGTTGGGCACATCCCGTTGGTGTGGAACCCTTTCGCACACTTTGGTAAGACCTGTTAAATTTGCTTTCCCAAAATGCTAGAAGAGCAGGTCACTGGCTGATGGCCCAGGTTTCTTCTGAACTCTTCCAGAATTTTGGGGTCGCAGTGAAAATTGTTAAGGAGTGGTTAGCAAAAAGGAAGGTGAAACTTGTTGTGGTAAAATTTACCGCAACATGGTCTGTAAAGAGAGCTTCATTAAGAAATTTTTGAAGAAACATTGCCTCTTTGACTGGATCCGCTATAGCAATGTATTCGGCCTCCGCGCTGGATAAAGCGACCGTCGTCTGCTTCCTGGCTTCCCATGGAAAGTTTGAAAACATACCCAGTATAGGATCTCCTATCATCTGAGTTTCCACCCCAGTCAGAGTTTGTGAAACCTTTTACATTTTGACCTGTCCTTCGGAAAGTAAGCCGGTAGTCAATCGTTCCTTTTAGGTACCGCAGCACTCTTTGCTGCAGTCCAGTGTGGGTTACCATAGTCTTGGTTGAACTGTCTAAGAAAACTTACTGCGTGTGATATATCCGGTCTTGTTGTAACTGCTAAGTGAAGTAAAGAACCTATTCATTTCTGGTAAGGTAATTTAGTTAATTTTTCTTTATCGATATTATTGTTAGCATTAAGTATTTTCTTGGAAAGTTTAGTATTCGTATCTAAAGGTGTGAAGATCGGATTTGAATCTTCCATGCTAAAACGTCTAAGTAACTCCTTTATGTATTTCTGTTGACTCATTGTAATCTCTCCGTTTTCTTTTTGGTTTAACTGAATGCCCAAAAAATAATTAAGTTGTCCATTATCTTTCATTTGAAATTTGGATCTCATTTCGTTTTTAAATAATTCAATTTCTTCCATACTATTGGATCCTATTAGTATGTCATCCACATATATGGCGACGATGACTTTGTTGGATCCTCTTTGTAACATATAAATACAAGGATCTGATACTAGAGGTTTCATCCCCATTTTTTAAAGTTGTTCATTGAGTTTGATGTACCATTGTCTGCCTGATTGTTTTAAATTCTATATTCCTTATTAACACGTTAAACCTTATTTTTGTTTATTTGTTCTCCCGTTTATTCGAAAAACATTTTGTTACACTTTCTCTTATTAGTATTATTCTTTTTATCATTAATCGCGAGGGGGTTTTATATTAACTAACTTATTATTATTTAAAACGAAATTATCACAACAAAACTAAACTAAAACGACGACGGCGGCTGCGTAGCGACGAACTTATCAACTCGCACTCAATCGTGTACGAATGCGACACAAAAGAGAATACAAAAAGTGTAACAATACAGTTCGTTGACGAAGCTGTACCCGCGGCTGCTCAGCTGGGCTGGGTTCTTTTGGAAGAATTTGTTTATATAAATTATAACAATGTTGATTGATTTGTAAAATCAATCAAATTGTTACAATTTGGAAATATGTTATTGCAAGTACCTACAGTGGGGTACGTTGCAATAAAAATGGGCGCCAGGAATTTTTTTGTAAAACCGAAAAAGAAAATTCCAAAACTCTTTGTGATGGATGAAGCGATTGAAAAAAAAGACACAACGAACGTTTGATTTTTAAGTTTAAAATTTATTCTTTGGGAAACCGTGGGATTGAAGATCCCTGGACTAAAACCCAAAATGTTTTTAAATTAAAAGTTAAAATTACAAACAATTGAAATTCAAATGAAACAAAGCAAAAAGAAAACAACTCAGAAAAGAAAATGACAAAATAAAATGGGTACTTAACACCGAACGCGACCGAAATATATACACTATATATGTATCTATATGAACAGAACAAATAAACAAAAGAAATAAACTACTTATCTTTTCCTTTGTCTCCCTTTCTATTTTCCTCTTTTTCTTCCGATCCTCACACCTCGATCATCGAATTTTAATTTTTCTTCTTAATTTTCGATTTCCTGACCTTTTATCCTTCTCCTCGATTTTTCCTTTTCCTCAAACAAAAATTCCTCGAACTTTTTCTTTTTAAAACTTCTTGCTTGTTAGGCTCTTACAAGAGTGCCTTCCAAGCTAATTCCCAACTAATTTTTCCTCCCTCGACCATTCCAGTCACACACACATTCATCCAACACAAGCATTCGTTTTCGTGATTGTCGGTCATAGCATCACGGCTTCCTGGAAGCTTAACGCTCATCAGGAAAGCCACCGTTGTTGACTCTCAGCGAAACTTTGCTTTCACACACACAATCACGGTTTCGACAAGTTGTTGGATGAGTTTCCAAAACTTGCCGAAACATAATGGCGAGTTCAGACCCCTTCCCAACTATTGCTATTTTTCGAGAAAGTTCAAAGAAAAACAAAAATCGAGAAGAAGTCTCAACTAGGCATTTTCCTATTACTATTAATTTACTCCGAGGTCCGAGGTGTGAATTTCGTACCAAACATTAAGTTAAATTACTTTAAAAACGCGGCGTTAAAAACCCATTTGTACATAAGTGATTAAATGTTAATTTTAGTTAATCTACGTTAAAATATGAAAGTATGTTATTGTTGTTGTTGTTGATGTTTAAGTAAGGGTCCGCCTGACCTCATACTTCTTCGGCTCATCCGCCGGCATTTTCGACCTTGTCGAAAGAACTCGTTCTCGATCTCGATCACCTGCTTTTGTTGCTTTTGCAAAATAAAGGCTAGGTACACCTGTGGTTGATGAGACCATGGTTGCCCTCAACTTTGCCGATATTTTGCAGCCACAACTAAGGAAAAATAAAACAGCCAAAGGTTGGTTTTTGTTGCGGTAAAAATTTACCGTAACAAATCCCACCCTTACCTCCCAAGAAATGTGTTTACTTTTCAAGAAAAGCAAACCATTTCTTAAGGCTCAGCCAGGGGTAGACAACAACAACAAAGGATTACCATCATAACATTTAAAAGAAAAAAGAGAAAAAAAAAATCATTAATGTGGCACATTAATTAAACAAAAATGACAATGAAAAACCAAAAAAAAAATTACTACTACAAAAGGGACTTGACTCAAACATCAACAAAAGGTTTTAAATCCTTAACATGCCACGTTCCTCGCTCCTTCCCGCGATCGTCTATCAAAAGATATGTCCAAGGTGACATTCTCTTGCTGACCTTGAAAGGTCCTACAAATTTGGTCGCCAACTTCGCCGCGAAATAATTTGCTGCTTCGGACAGCGCGAAGTTACTACGCCAAACGAGATCACCCGTGTGATATTGCGCGTCCCTCCTACGTAAGTTATAAGTCTTAGCAGCCTTCTTTCCCGCTGCTTCCAACTTCCTAGCTATATCCTCTCTCAGTTTCCGAAACTGCCTATCAATTTCCGTTATATCTTGGTCCCTATCACTGTCCCTAATTCCTACATCATGGCCACTAGTTACCATGTTCCTACCGAAATTTGCGAAGTATGGCGACACACCTAAAACCTCATGTTGCGAAGTTCGGATTGCACAGGCCACTTTTGCCAGTTGCGAATCCCAACTCCGCTGGTTTTCCGAAACATACGCCCGGAGCGTAGTCTTTATTATTTGGTTTATCCGTTCCGCCGGATTCGCTTGCGGATGATAATTCGCCGTAAACCGAAGTTGTGACCCGTACGCTTCGCTAAGCGTTTTCAGTTCCTTGCCACGGAACTGGGGACCGTTGTCACAGACGATCCACTTAGGAATCCCGAAAAGAAGAAACACGTTTTCTTCCAATTCCCGACATACCGCTTTCGCCGTTGCGGACCGTAACGCGAACAACAAAGGGAATTTAGTGAAATAGTCGATGACCGTTAAAATATAAACGAACCCTAGCGACGATTTTGGTAATGGACCCACCAAGTCCACGCAAATCATTTCCCACGGTTGGGAATTCCCTACTACTACTCTTTCGGTCATTAGACCAGCTGGTTTCTCGTTCACCGGTTTCACACTTTGGCAAATTTTACAACTCCTAACATACCTCGTAATATCACTCCTCATTTTGGGCCAGTAATATTTTTCTGCTATCCTAGCAAAAGTTTTCTTAACGCCCATGTGTCCTGAAAGCGGAGCATCATGGCACTCGTTAAGAATTCTCGACCTATCATTTTTCCCTAACACTAACTTCCACTCCTCACCATTTTCATGAACGACTATATGGTTCAACCTAACATGTTTATAGAGCCGCCCATTCTCCACTCGCCAAGATGGGTATTCTAACGGGCTCTTTTCTACCTGTGATTTCATTTTAATCACCCAATGGTCCGAATCCGCCTCAGAGACACCAGCTACTTCTGGAACTCCTCGCGACAACATATCAGGAACGACATGTTCTTTGCCCTTTCTGTGAATGATTTTGAAATCAAACTGTTGGAGCCGAATGGCCCAACGAGCTAATCTACCCTGCGGATCCTTAAGGTTGCTTAGCCATACCAAAGAGTGATGATCAGTTACGACTGTAAATCGAACACCTTCGAGATACGGCCGCAACTTTTCAATCGCCCAAAGGACCGCTAAACATTCCTTTTCAGTCGTAGAGTAGTTCCTTTCATTCCTATTCAATGACCGACTTAAATAACAAATGGCTTTTTCGCCATCCTCAAACTCCTGAGATAATACGGCCCCGATACCATAGTCCGACGCATCTGTTTGTACAACAAACGGCCTTGAAAAATCCGGACATGTCAGAATCGGTGCCGTAACCAAACACTCTTTGGCTTTCCTAAAACTCTCCTCACATTCTTGGGTCCACTCAAATTTCTTACCTTTCTTTAGGAGATCGGTAAGTGGCCTAACTAAAATTGCAAAATTCGGTACAAACCTACGGTACCACGAAATTGTCCCTACAAAACTCCTAACTTCCTTCACATTTTTCGGTGCAGGAATCCTAATCATGCTTTCCACTTTTTCCGGGTCAACATGAAGCCCGTTCCTATCAACTACATAACCTAGAAATTTTAAAGAAGGCCTACAAAAATTACACTTTTCCCTACCTACTTTTAAACCTGCATCTCCTAACCTTTTAAAAACTTCTTTTAAAATTTCTAGGTGCCTATCGAAAGAATCGGTGACGATGATAATGTCATTCAAGTACACAAAGACGAACGGTTCTAAGTCAGGGCCTAAAACGTCGTCAATAAACCTTTGCCAAGTTGCCGGGGAATTGTGCAAGCCGAAAGGCATCCTGCAAAATTGAAACAGGCCACGCCCTGGCACGGTAAAGGCTGTGTACTTGCGCGATTCTTTCTCCATTGGAATCTGCCAATAAGCAGATTTAATGTCTAAAGAAGACAAGTACTTCGCGTTTCGAAGCTTGTCTAAAATCGCCGAAATAAAGGGTAGTGGATAAGCATCCCTATCAGTAACCTCATTCAATTTCCTATAGTCAACACAGAACCGATAACTGCCATCTTTCTTCTTAACCAAAAGAATCGGCGATGCCCAAGGACTCTTCGACTTCTCGATCACTCCAGCTTCCAACATCTCCTGGAGCTCCTGATCAATATGTTTCTGAATCGCTGGCGAAACAGGGTAATATCGTTGTTTTATCGGTTCTGCAGACGTCCTAATCTTGTGCTCAACTAAGTTGGTGCACCCTTAACCTTCGGTCATTGATTTAAAAAGTTCTCCTAACACTAATTCTAATTTCCTATTTTCAAAATCGTTCAAATCCGATTTTTCCCTAATCGCTACCATGTCTGTCACCGAAGCCAGTCTCTCTTGGCTCGAAAAATTCCACACCCCTGATCTCAAATCCGGGACTATGCCCGATAGTGCCCAAAAATCGGCACCTAATATCAATTGGTGTGGAAGGTTCGGAATGACAAGACATTCTTTAAAAAAGGATTTGTTCTCAACCTCTACTGGTAGAGAAACAGATCCAGCAACACCTACACCTGCTCCATCTGCTAACGCTACTGACCCCACACTACTCTTTCCTAACTTAAGCCCTAACTCTTTCAAAATTTTCCACCCGTCACCACCCACAATGGTACGGGAGGCTCCTGAATCAAGTAACCCCAAAAACTTGATTCCATAAACCCTAACTCCTAAATATGGTCTAGTGTCCCTACCATTTGCCGCTAACGTGAAACTCAGTTGAACTCCTACACGCTGATCGTCAGCAGACGACCTCCCTAACGCCGACGGACTCCTTGTCCTGCTGACACAAGGGCCCGATTCCCATTTCCCGAACACCTACAGTCCCTACGATACACTCCTACAGCTCCGCAACCGAAGCAACGTTTCTGAACAGCACATCTCGAAGCAATATGCCCTTCCTTGTTACATTTGTAACACCTAACCGACTGCCTTACTGGATCTTCAGAAACTGGCGCAACAGCCGCTACTCGGTGTTGTCCAGACGAACTTGGTTGGTAACCGCACTCCGGTTCCAACAAATTTTTGCCTCTAGAAGGCGGGGTAAAGCTATCAACATTAACCTTCAGGGTATCTAACTCCCTACCTAAGATAGCAAGTTCCTTAACCGTCTATGGTTTGGCACTAGCTATCTGAACCTGATAAAAAGGATCTACATTTTTCCTCAATATCCAAAGCATCCTTCCCTCTGACAAAGGTTCCATAATCTTCGGAACAATGTCCTCATCGTGGTCAGATATGCGCCGAAAGTTTCTTCCTTTCCCTGCGAACGCCGATTAATCTCCTCCAACAAGAGATCATCGTAATTCGCAGGAAGGAACTCCGCTTTGAGTTCCTTGACGAATTCCTGCCAACCCTCCAAATCTTCCCTAACCGACCTAAACCACAAAAGTGCCCTACCAGCCAAAAGCACCGAAGCGGATTTAAAAAGGTGGTTTTCAGGAACATCGTTAGCCAAACGAAGTTCCTCCACTCTTTCTAGGAATGAATTTACTGATGCTCCACCTGAGTCACCAGTAAACTTTACCCCCCACTTCCCTATACGTTCGATGTGTTTTTGCTGAACGACCATTCGTTCAGAAAACCCATCGGCCCTATCAAGCCTACGTTCTGACGGAACCCTAACTGAAATGTTCCCTACTACAGGACTACTGACACCAACTCTTGGCTCAGCCAACGTCTCTGTAGTAGGCCCTAACGCAGACCGGGAACCAACACCTAGGGTCTGACCAACTTGTGCTCGAAGTTGGGTTTGAACCTTAATCGGAGTCTTTTCCTTCTCCACTTCCTCTTCCCTATCGCTATTCTCACTATCACCAGTGAGATCTCCTAACAAATACAAAACCTTGTTCCGAAGTGAACTAACTTCATCTTCTTCATCTTCGTCCTCACAAGGTGTCCTAGCTAACCTGCCTATACACCACTCAATCTTTATCACTATCCTAATGTACTCCGATGACTTTGGATTCTTCGGAGGTACTTTAAGAAGGACCCTAATCTCCTCAATCTTGGCTTCTATTGCCTCGACATCCTCTTCATAAGTGAAGGGGTAAACTAAGCTAACTTCCATCGAGTTCCTCTTAACGAGTAACCTCGATGACCTCAATGCCTTTCGCATTTCCTCAACTGTCCCTACTTTTAAGCCTCTGACCTTCATCTCGTAGGCCAATTCGTCCTGCGCTAACCTACCAATATTCATTTTAACTAAATAAAACTTTTAAAGAAAAAATTATTTATAAAGAAAATATTTAAAAAAAACTACTTGGTAACCCTAAAACTAAAAATGTAATTATTAAATTAATTTATTTTTATCAATTAAAAACAAATATAATTTAAAAATGAAACAAACAATTATTTCCTAACAAATTCTAAAAGTAATCGAAAAAATTGGGATGGTCACACCAAAATCCTACACGAACTCAATTCTTTGAAAATTTAAAAATTAAATTTTCACTCAATATTAAGAAAACACTCGAAATAAAATCTATCACGCAAGAAAAAATAAGTCACTCGAAGTAGCTAGCGATTAAACTCTCTATCACACAAAAAAGAGAGAGAACAACACAAATTATGGAAGAAAAAATGTCGACGAAAAAAAATAATTTAAATATAAATATTAAAAAAAGAAAAAGAAACAAATCAAACTAAAACCACACAGTAACTATGCACAGTAAAAAAACGAGTTTACACCACACAATTAAAAAAAATACTTGCTATTTGTTTTTCACTTTGAAAACTCCCTCGGTGAAATTTCACACAGCCAAAACAAACTTCGTTTTCTCCCTCGATCGATTTTTTTCCCACAAACAAAAAACACGGTCAACTCCTTCTTTCTTCTTATCACGAACACAAAACCTCCAATTAAAAACCTTGTATAAAACACCTCCAAAAAAATCACCTATGAAGCGTTGTTGTTGTACGCAACAGTGTGTGTGTGTGTAAGTGCACAGCGGATAGTTTGAGCACGAAAGTGTTCCAGAGCCAGGCGACCAAAGGAGTTCAGCCTGTCTACTGGTTCGAAGAAAGAACGACAAATGGGGAACTCTAATTCCAAAAATCTGTATCAGAGCCAAGCGACCAAACGAGTTCAGCTTGTCTACTGACTAATAGAAAAAATCTAGGAAGAAAGCAAACTTTGAAAGAAATGAAAAGCAACTCCAACTAACGTTGTATGTTTACTGAACAACTTTATTCCAACGAATGCTTGGTGTTACAATTTTTGCTTCGCCTTTTATACTCTTTGCTGGAGTCTTTTACTGTTACAATTGTTTACAATTTTATTTACAGTGATGTGAAAAAAAAATATACTATGTTACATACATTACTGTGCAAAAAAAATGATTATGGATATTACAAAATTATTTATGTTGTTTAAATAAAAAATAAATATTAGGATGTTGATGTAAGATGAGTGTTACAATCTCCCCCTCTGCCTCATGGATCGTCCCGAGAATGTGGCAGGATCTGGTGAAATATTAGAATCAGTAATCCTTCTCTTATTACATGGACTAGGGTTGTTCGTCTTCGTACTGGGATTAATGTCCTTGGCAGGTCTACCTCTTTTTCTGAAAGATATAATAGGATTAGGAGTAGGTAGTTCACTTGAACCACCCGAAAAACGTGTGAGCATCGATGCGTGGTAAGTACCCAATGGTACTGATGGATTATCTTCTTTTGCAATGGTGAAAGTAGTGGAACCCTTCTTTGCAGAGATTATATATGGCCCATCTCTTTTTGGAGCCAACTTGGACGTAAAACCTTTCGATGATTTACTTATAGGGTGTGTTTTGACGAGAACTTTATCGCCAATTTCGAATTTATCAGTAGGTCTTCGTTTCTTATCTGCATAAACTTTGTTTTTATCTTGAGATTTCTCAGATGATTCCTTTGCTTCTTTTAAGGTTTCGGCCAGTTTGAGTAAGTGTGGAGTTATCTGTGGCACAAAGTTTTCTGATTGAATGATGGTTTTTAAATCGTGGTTAACTTCATCTGAAGTACGTAATTCGCGTCCAAATGTTAAAAATGCTGGTGAAAACCCAGTGCTTTCACACTTTGCGGTGTTCATCGCGAATCGTATGGCTGGAAGTTTAAGATTCCATAAAGTATGTTCGTTCCCAACTAAAATAGATAGCTGTGCCTTCAGGTCTCTATTCTTCCTTTCGACAGGGTTTGCTTCTGGGTGATAAACAGGAGTAAACGATTGTTTTATCCCCAAACAAAAGGTGAGTTTCTGCATAAGAGCAGATATAAATTGTGTTCCATTATCGCTATGGAGTCGTCGTGGAACACCATAACGCAAACAAATTTCATTTAATAAGGTAAGTGCGCAGTTTGCGGCAGTTCCTTCTTTTAACGGAAATAATTCTACCCAACGACTGCATACATCTTCCACAATCAGGATCCATTGGTGACCAGTGGTACTTGCAGGAAGTGGTCCAAACAGATCTACTGCTATGATTTCAAATCTTTGACGGCTTGGTGTTGTTTGCAATAAGCCGGCTGGTTTCAAATTTGAAGATTTGTAGCGTTGGCATTCAAGGCAAACTTTGACATGATTGGCTACGTCAGATCTCATTCCTGGCCAATAGTAACGGCTAGAGATACGAGCTAATGTCTTTTCAACACCATAGTGTCCAGCTGTAGAATCATCATGGTATTTCTTCAACATCATTGCCTTCATTGTTTTGGGAACAACAAGTTGACCATTTTCGGAGTCTTCTTCTGAGCAATATCGATATAAGACACCATCAACTAACATGTATCCACGATTTGTCCAACGAAGTACATTATCATCGTTATTTTCGAAGGAATCGATAATTGTTTTCAAATCCGGGTCAGCTAGTTGTTCGTCTCTTATTTCCTTCGATCCTTGTCTTGGTATATCTACCTCTATTGAACAGATGACGCAGTCTTTCTCTACATGATCCTTGTCAGGACATGGTGGTCGGGAAAGAGTATCGGCAACGGCGTTATGTTTTCCTGGATTATAGCCAATTTCAATGTTATACGGCTGTAGTTGAAGTGCCCATCTGGCGAGTCTTCCGGTAGGAGATTTTAAGGACATCAGCCATTTTAAAGGCTGGTGGTCAGTTAATATTTTCACCTCAGAACCTTCGATGTACCCTCGGAATTTTTCAACTGCCCATACTACAGCGAGTGCTTCTCGTTCCGTCGTAGAGTAATTGCGTTCTGCAGGTAAAAGTAAACGGCTTGCATATTCAACTGGATGTTCCATTTCCTTCTCCCCCTGGAGTAAAACAGCACCGATAGCATAGCTGCTGGCATCGGTCTTCAGTATGAATGGAATATCTTCTTTGACCTGTTGTAGAATTGGAGAGGATGTCAAGAGTCTTTTGAGCTTCTCGAAAGCATATTGTTCTTCTAGTTCCCACTTCCAGGCAAAGTTCTTTTTAGTTAAGTTTGACAGAGGCTTTGATACGTCAGCAAAATTTGGAATGAATCTTCTATACCACGAACAGGTTTGTAAGAAAGATAATACTTGTTTCTGATTCTTAGGTGCAGGACGTAATAGAATGGCATCTGTCTTGGCGGAATCGACTTTGAATCCATTTGGTGTCAGAACATGACCCAAATATTTAACTTCTGAGCAGCAAAATTTGCATTTCTCACGGTTAAGACGAAATCCGAATTGTTTTAAACGTTCGAAAACTTTTTGTAAGTCTTTCAAGTGTGCTGTTAGGCTTTCTGAACAGATAATAATATCATCAAGGTAGGCAAGAATCAATATTTGCGGCAGACCGTTTCGAAATTTATCAATTAATCGCTGAAATGTTGTTGGTGCGTTCCGCAATCCAAACGGCATTCGATTGAAGATATAACTTCCAAAAGGCGTGATAAAAGCGGTTTTGGGTTGATCTTCTTTTGCTACCTGTATCTGCCAGTATCCAGAACGAAGATCCAACGTTGACATAAATGGTGTACTTTTAGCTGCATGAAGAAGGTCATCGATTCGTGGGAGTGGATACTTATCCGGTATTGTTATAGCATTTAGCTTCCGGTAGTCTATGCAGACCCGTATGCTGCCATCACTCTTAGGAACCATAACAACTGGGAAAGCCCAAGGCGATTCCTTCTCTTCGATAATACCTTTTCGCAACATATCTTCAATTTCGTTTTTAAGCTGGATTTTCCTAGCAGGTGAAATTCTGTACGGAGCATTTGAAATTGGTTCATGAGTTCCGGTGTTGATTTTGTGTTCAACGAACGGTATAGGGGATGTGATCTCACCAAATAAATCATTTTGCTCTTTCAGTATAGTTTCGAGTTTTAATTTTTTTGGCGGATTTATGTTGAATCCTTCTTCCGGACGCAGTGTAATGTCAATTGAATTGAGTATGAACCAGTCGTCAATATTTGTATTTACCTTTTTCGGTTCGGTAAAGAGGTCATTGTTGCCTTTTTCGGGTGTTCTCATCTCTTGAGGAACAGCATCTGAGAAGATAGCTTGAATTCCGTGAGGTGAGTAATCATTATCTCTTTTTCGTTTTGGAGTGTTGCCAATAGGACTCAGAGCCTCATGGCTTTCAAACCAAGCGAGATATGCGGAAACCCTTTTCAGTTTGTCATCATTGTCCAATGTTTTGTGATAACTTGGCTTTTGTTTAGACGTTGAAGGTTTAGAATGGCTTTCGAGTGCTTTATTAATTGGGGGTTTTGGTGAATAGCATTTTGCAAGCTTAAAATCAAAAACTTTATCCGGGTCATCAACGAAATGGAAAGCTCTTTGCGCGATGTTCAGAACTATTCCACATTGTTCCAGGAAGTCTATCCCAAGTAAAGTACGATTTCCTTTAGCTTGTGGTAACGCAATGAAACGAATTTTTCGTAATCTTTTTCCGATTATGATATCTACCACCGTAGAGTGAACAATCTGTCTTCTCGGAACTCCGTCGGCCAAGGTAACTTCTGCGTTCACTTTTTGGAAAGGACAACCTTTTCTAACCAGCTGTTCGTATAAACGTGCACCTGCGACGCTTGTTCTAGCTGCTGTGTCGATATAAGCTTCACCTTTTAGACCGTTTATGTTGATGTCAACAGTTGGAACATTTCTTCCGATGACTGTTGATTCAACCAGGTTGAAATCTAGCACGGCTGGGCTGTTAGCATTTTTATTGCTGCATGTAGGACAATTTGTTCTGCAATATCCTGCTGCTCCGCAACCATAGCAATTCAGAGTTGGCTTCTTTGTTTCAGTTTGGTTGTTGGCTTTCTTGAAACACTGCTCCACTGAATGACCTTGCTTTCTGCAGAATGTGCAACGCTTTTTCTTCACATCCTCAACAGCTTTATTTGGAAATTTTGTTTCCTTTCGAGCTAGCTCAACTTCTCGAGCTTCTTTAAGGAGCTCCTGGAAAGTCTTAAAAGAACTTCTGGGCACTTTTTCCCTTATAAACAAGAGCAATTGACCATATACCATGTTAAGCATTATCTCTTCCGTAAGTTTATCGGTTAATTGAGAGAATAGTGTTCGCTTTTTACAAATAAATTCGTCAATCGGTTCGTTAGCTAACTGGTTTACTGAATTCAGTTCTGTATATATTCTCCATGCTGGCTTCGGTGGAGCAAAGGATAAGCGTATTAGCTTTATAGCATCATCGAATGTTTTGGCTTCATTCTTAACACCTTGCCACCAGTTTGATGCAAAACCTTCGAGTAAAAGCGGGAATCCAGTCAACGCGTTAGCTTCGGAAACATTTTCTGCATTCTTATACACCGTAATCGTTGCTATAAAATCGTCCACTTTCGACGTGTTTCTTTCGCCATCAAAACGAGCGGTGCATCTGCTAACCGTACCTTTACTTTCTTTGACGCCAATGGCAGCTACCAAACGGGTCAGCTGATCTTCTGAGAAAGCAATTAAAGGCGGTTCGGCCATTGTTTCGTTTTTCGATGAAACTTCTTCTACAACCGTTGATTCAAACTCAGTATTCGACATTCAAATTCAAATTCGGAAGATTCTGATGAGGAACTTTTCTCAATATATATTGGCCTAGGCTTCATAAACAGCCGATTGCTCTTTCTCATAGATTAACTTTTTTATATATAGGTAACTGGGCGGTTTTTTCTTAAAAAAATTTTGTGCTATCAAAGCAATCAAAAACAAAATTCGACCTACTTAAACGGGTTTGACTGTAGTGCGGTCGGTGCGGGGTTGTGTTTTTTTTTCCAAAAAAATTATTTTTGCTATTGAAGCAATAAAAACAAAATTATATCCACTTAAACGGGTTTGACTGTAATGCGGTCGGTACGAGGTTGTTGTTTTTTTTTTTTCAAAAAAAAATTATTTTTTTGCTATCGAAGCAAACAAAAAAATTCTGCCCACTTAAATGGGTTCGACTGTAATGCGGTCGGTACGGAGTTGTTGTTTTTTCTTTTCCAAAAAAAATTATTTTTGCTATCGAAGCAATCAAAAAAAATATTCTGCCCACTTAAACGGGTTCGACTGTAATGCGGTCGGTGCGGGGTTGTTGTTTTTTTTCCAAAAAAATTATTTTTGCTATCGAAGCAATCAACAAAATTCTGCCCACTTAAACGGGTTCGACTGTAATGCGGTCGGTGCGGGGTTGTTTTTTTTTTCCAAAAAATAAATTATTTTTGCTATCGAAGCAATCAAAAAAAATATTCTGCCCACTTAAACGGGTTCTACTGTGTTGCACTTAGTCGGGTTCTACTGTGCTGTCCACCAGAAACGTCAGACGTGACAGTAACCACAAGGTTGGGCGCCAATTGAAGCGTTGTTGTTGTACGCAACAGTGTGTGTGTGTGTAAGTGCACAGCGGATAGTTTGAGCACGAAAGTGTTCCAGAGCCAGGCGACCAAAGGAGTTCAGCCTGTCTACTGGTTCGAAGAAAGAACGACAAATGGGGAACTCTAATTCCAAAAATCTGTATCAGAGCCAAGCGACCAAACGAGTTCAGCTTGTCTACTGACTAATAGAAAAAATCTAGGAAGAAAGCAAACTTTGAAAGAAATGAAAAGCAACTCCAACTAACGTTGTATGTTTACTGAACAACTTTATTCCAACGAATGCTTGGTGTTACAATTTTTGCTTCGCCTTTTATACTCTTTGCTGGAGTCTTTTACTGTTACAATTGTTTACAATTTTATTTACAGTGATGTGAAAAAAAAATATACTATGTTACATACATTACTGTGCAAAAAAAATGATTATGGATATTACAAAATTATTTATGTTGTTTAAATAAAAAATAAATATTAGGATGTTGATGTAAGATGAGTGTTACACCTATAAAAAAAACAAGACGAATGAAATGTTCTATTTAAAATTAAACAATAAATAAAAACACGATACGAATAACCACGAAAATTCTTCCAATTTCTTTGGCCCCACACGTTGGGCTCCAATTTGTTACACTTTCTCTTATTAGTATTATTCTTTTTATCATTAATCGCGAGGGGGTTTTATATTAACTAACTTATTATTATTTAAAACGAAATTATCACAACAAAACTAAACTAAAACGACGACGGCGGCTGCGTAGCGACGAACTTATCAACTCGCACTCAATCGAGTACGAATGCGACACAAAAGAGAATACAAAAAGTGTAACAATACAGCTCGTTGACGAAGCTGTACCCGCGGCTGCTCAGCTGGGCTGGGTTCTTTTGGAAGAATTTGTTTATATAAATTATAACAATGTTGATTGATTTGTAAAATCAATCAAATTGTTAGAATTTGGAAATATGTTATTGCAAGTACCTACAGTGGGGTACGTTGCAATAAAAATGGGCGCCAGGAATTTTTTTGTAAAACCGAAAAAGAAAATTCCAAAACTCTTTGTGATGGATGAAGCGATTGAAAAAAAAGACACAACGAACGTTTGATTTTTAAGTTTAAAATTTATTCTTTGGGAAACCGTGGGATTGAAGATCCCTGGACTAAAACCCAAAATGTTTTCAAATTAAAAGTTAAAATTACAAACAATTGAAATTCAAATGAAACAAAGCAAAAAGAAAACAACTCAGAAAAGAAAATGACAAAATAAAATGGGTACTTAACACCGAACGCGACCGAAATATATACACTATATATGTATCTATATGAACAGAACAAATAAACAAAAGAAATAAACTACTTATCTTTTCCTTTGTCTCCCTTTCTATTTTCCTCTTTTTCTCCCGATCCTCACACCTCGATCATCGAATTTTAATTTTTCTTCTTAATTTTCGATTTCCTGACCTTTTATCCTTCTCCTCGATTTTTCCTTTTCCTCAAACAAAAATTCCTCGAACTTTTTCTTTTTAAAACTTCTTGCTTGTTAGGCTCTTACAAGAGTGCCTTCCAAGCTAATTCCCAACTAATTTTTCCTCCCTCGACCATTCCAGTCACACACACATTCATCCAACACAAGCATTCGTTTTCGTGATTGTCGGTCATAGCATCACGGCTTCCTGGAAGCTTAACGCTCATCAGGAAAGCCACCGTTGTTGACTCTCAGCGAAACTTTGCTTTCACACACACAATCACGGTTTCGACAAGTTGTTGGATGAGTTTCCAAAACTTGCCGAAACATAATGGCGAGTTCAGACCCCTTCCCAACTATTGCTATTTTTCGAGAAAGTTCAAAGAAAAACAAAAATCGAGAAGAAGTCTCAACTAGGCATTTTCCTATTACTATTAATTTACGCGCGAGGTCCGAGGTGTGAATTTCGTACCAAACATTAAGTTAAATTACTTTAAAAACGCGGCGTTAAAAACCCATTTGTACATAAGTGATTAAATGTTAATTTTAGTTAATCTACGTTAAAATATGAAAGTATGTTATTGTTGTTGTTGTTGATGTTTAAGTAAGGGTCCGCCTGACCTCATACTTCTTCGGCTCATCCGCCGGCATTTTCGACCTTATCGAAAGAACTCGTTCTCGATCTCGATCACCTGCTTTTGTTGCTTTTGCAAAATAAAGGCTAGGTACACCTGTGGTTGATGAGACCATGGTTGCCCTCAACTTTGCCGATATTTTGCAGCCACAACTAAGGAAAAATAAAACAGCCAAAGGTTGGTTTTTGTTGCGGTAAAAATTTACCGTAACAATTTCAGGAATTTTGATATATATAATGTCTCATCAATATTTTCATTTAAATAAGCTGTGACAACATCTAGCTGATGCAGTACTAATCCCCTCTCAGCAGCGAGCGCCATCAGTAGACGAATTGAACATTGCTTAGCTACTGGAGCAAAGGTTTCTTTAAAATCTATGCCTGTTCGCTGACAGCAACTTTTTGCAACTAACCGGGCCTTCCTTTTACAAACTTCACCGTTTAAGTCCGTTTTGGTTTGAAAAACCCATCTACAGCCTATTATATTTCCCCCCCTTTGGGCGGTCTACGGTGGACCATGTTTTATTTGACTCATGCGCCAACTGTTCTTCGTTCATAGCTTGTTTCCATTCCGTAACGTTGGAATCTTTTAAAATTTCACTAAAATTTTGCGGATCTAGGGTTAACATCCAAACAGCATCACTAAAAACATCTAAATCTTCTGATTCATCACTTGCAGTTAGAATTTCTGCATGCAATCCTTGATCTTGTTCTCATTGCTAGCGCCTCTCCTTCCTGTTCCTGATCCTCTATAATCCTTTCTCTTTCAATTTGGTCCTCTTTATCTTTTTTATTTCGTTGCTAAATTACTTGGTTTTCGATTTTATTTTGATTTGCTTTATCTTCTAATTCACTAGTGTATGCTTCTGTGTTTTTCTCAATTTCTAAATTTCTGTTATTGTGAATAATATATTCATGTTCATTTGTTTTTGATTCTAAATTTCCATCGACTTTCCAATCAACTTCATTTTTATTTGGTTCGGAAAATATTTCCAATTTTTTATCTTTTATATCAAAATTGCATGCAAAATTTTTATTTAAAAATACAACATCTCTGCTTTTAATAATTTTTCTAGTTTTGTGACACCATAATCTATATGCTTTCGCGTTTTCGCAGTACCCAACAAATGTATATGGTTTCGACTTGGGATCAAATTTACTTAGACTTTTATTTTTAATCAAAGAATATGCCTTACTACCAAATACCTGGAAGTGGTTCACACCAGGGACTTTCCCTGTATAGAGCTTGTAGGGGACCTCGCCGTTTAAACTGCTTGATGAGCACCGATTCCGTATGTATTTCGCACAAGCAGTGGTCTCCGCCCAAAACGATTGAGATAGCTCCGACTGCAGTAACATACATCGTCCCATTTCAACAAGTGTCCTGTTCATCCTTTCGGCGACACTATTTTGTTGCGGGGTATACTTGATAATCAATTGATGCTTGATGCCTCCCTCCGAAAGATATTGATTAAACTTCTAACTGCAGTATTCTCCTCCATTATCTGACCGCAATGCTTTGATTCTTTGTCTTTTCTGCATGAGTCTTAAAATCTTTAAAAGCTGTAAAAACATCATTTTTGTGTTTCAAAAAATAAACCTCACACCATCTTGTAGAATCATCTATGAAGGTGGCAAAGTAGATAGATCCACCATTTGACCTTGATTTCATAGGCGCACAGATGTCACTGTGGATTAACTCTAAGGGGTACTTACTTCTTGACGATGTTCCTTTTGGGAAAGGCTTTCTACATAGATTAGTCTCTATACAAATTTCACACTTTACCTCATTTCGCTCAGGACTTCGAAACTTCAGTCCATAAACTGATTGGTTTCTTTGCATGTCACACAAACTTTTTGTGCCACTCTATCAAATCAATGGTATCATCTTGATTGCTCGAACTTTAATTTGCAATCCCCACGTTCTCATTAACATAATATAATCCATTTTTTCCATGAGCTATTACAACAACGACGTTGTTGCCCGATTTTTTTATTTGAGCACGTTTCTTATCAATTGTCACTTTAAATCCCTTTCCGTTTATTTTTGCAATTGATATTAAATTTGTCCGCAAGTCTGGCACATAAAAAGTGTTCTCAAGTTTTACTTGTTTACCATGTGATGTAGAAATTCTCACAGTACCTTGGCTTTGAATTGCAGTAGTTTTGTTGTTTGCGAGCAATAAATTACGTGGCTCATTGAAGTTCAGCTGAGAGAACTTGTGTTTATCTCCACACATGTGTGACGTAGCGCCACTGTCCAAGCACCATGTATTGCTTTTTGAAAACGTGTTTAGAAAGAAAACTTCTTCACATACTTTTGATATCAAAATTGATTCCTCCGTCACTGCTGACTTATCTGGTGTGCTGATTTTTGGTCTATCTACAATCAGTTGCCATATGACCATTTCGTCCGTAGCGATAGCACTTGAAACTAAAAATCTTATTCTTCTTACCTTCGGGCCTTCTATTCTCGAATGAATTTTGTGTTATGAACTTTGAATTTGGCTTGAACTTTTGATAATGCTGCCGCTGTTTTACAAACAATGCTCCACTCTGATCGCCATCCTTTCCTTTTCTGACATCGTACTGCTCAGTCATTTTTATCTTTAGGGTTTTCGGGTTTAGGCAGATCATCGCGTTTCTATCGCGACTCTTAAATTTTCATAGGACTCTGGAAGGCTGTATAACAAAAGAATAGAAAGTAATTCACCATTAAAATTTAAATCCATGTCTTCTAATTTATCTACAGCTGAAAAAAAACTTAGATATATAAACACGTATGTCATGCCCTTCACTCATTTTATTCAAAATGGGCCTAGAAGAAATCTCAAAAAATCTAATCAATCAGTAATTTATATAAATATTTTTTCAAGTTTAACAAAGTTAAAAAAAAAACTAATCAAGTTATGACAAATCATCATTTGGTCAAAATCGAGCCTTTGACTCGTCAAAATGTTGACACTTGGAAACTCCATGTGGAAGCACTTTTGGTAAGGAATGACACATGGAACTACGTTTGTGGAACTAAGCAGAGACCTGACAAAGATCCAGCAGCACAGGTACTTTGGGATAAAGAAGGCAGAAACGCGAAATCGGATCTCATTTTATCGATAAGTCCATCTGAATTAAAGGAGATATGAGGTTGTGTGTCTTCAAATAATATCTGGGCCCATAACCATGTTAAAAGAAACGCAGTCGATGAAAATTCATAAGGAAATTAATAGTTTATTTAATAGTTTCTTATATGTATAGGTAAATTGTAGTAGAATATAATTGTGAAATAAAGTGTGTATTCAGAGTCTTTAAGAATAAGTTAGTTTAAGTAGTTATATAAGTTTTAATACTAAAGTAGTATAATTTAAGTATAAGATATTAATTCAATAATTTAATAATTTAGTATTCATTTTTAATTGAATTTTTAACAGTCACCACAGTAAATATAGCAGTTTTTCATCCTCTTTACCCGGCACATCCCATTGCATTTCCTGGATGGCGGTGATGTCTGCTTTAGAGCAGTCTAGGGCATCCGCTAATTCTTCGGCTGCACGAGGTCTATAAAGGCTCCTAACATTCCACGTGCATATCCGAAGTTCGTTGTCCTTAATTCCCTTGCGTAGGTTGTTAACAGTAAATCCGTCCGTGTCCGAGGCTTGTTGTCGCTTCGCAACTTTCTTTTCTTTATGTGGTCAGGAAGTCACCCTGACACACGACCATCAACCTGATAGACGAGGTCCTTCAATTAACTCCAAGGGTAACAGGCCTGGGCTTCGAGTTCAACGACGCTGTCGTCTGGATGAAAGAATAGGTGTCTTAGTGGAAACACCTCTACCCCTCTCTCGTTTGCTACCCCCAACAACTTTCCACTGGGGTTGGAACCCAATCTCCAGTTAAAGGACCAGGCACCCGATGTTCACCACGGGGAGGTGAGAGTAGGAGTTGGTAGCCAGAGGTGGGTTTTGAGAAAAACCTGTGCATGCTTGTGTCTTCTTGAATGCACATGTCTACCATTTGAACATCAACAACGTTATCTGCATTTACTAGTATTTTGGTTGATTCTATGGGTTGTTCCACGGTAAAAACCTGATCGGATCACTAGAGTTTATAACCCCAACCAACGAATATCATCCATTTGCCTTTTGCAATCGCACGGAGATTAGAAGATTAGTTTTTATAGGTATGAACTTCAAATTCCAGGAAGACGACATACAATTTTATTCATTCCCGGAACAGAAAACGTTTTCGATATTATGTTAGGCTTAAATTTCAATGGCATTTTCAGTTTTAAAAAATATTGTTTTTCAAGTCCACCTTAATTTCAAGATCTTTCATAATATCTACAACAATTACACCATCCAAACAATTTTAAAGTTTTTGGGTCTTTGGATCGGAAAGTTCATTCGATAAAACTTCTTTATTCCAACAACAATCAACATTTTTTAAATAGTGTTCCGGTTCAGGGGAGTTAAAATAATTTGCATCCTTTGGTAATTGCGTCAAATAGCTATCTTCATAATTGTCATTGATTATTTTAATGACAAATGCAAATAGTTATGTCAATTAGGATTCACGCGACTTAAATTAGTATTTGCACTTACAACATTCATTGGTTCTGAACGTCAAAGTCTAGTTTGAGTTAAAAATTGCTGATTTGAATATGATCCATTACTATTTTTATTGCTATGGAATGGAACACTAGGCTGATGTAGATGGTTGGTTAAGCTGTGTAGATTGTGAACTAGTAGTATTGGGTTTGGCATGATTTTCAACGTTTTTTGTTTAATGTTGGCTTACTATTTAAAAGCTCTTATTTATTAGGTGTTTGATAAGTGGTAGTATAATTGTACCTACATTGAAATTTTGGGTATGATACCGTTGCCTGTCTTTACCTTGGTTTCCGTTGTTCGTCTCGCGGAAGTAAATACAGTGGCGCAAAATTTTAAACAACCTATTATTAAGGCCTTAGCACGATACTAGTTAACAATTTACTATATACATAGTAATCTACTAACTTTTCACTAATTTTAAACACTTTTTATTGTTTTGCTAACTAGTATCATGCTAAAACCATTTTATTAAAAAAAAAAAACATGAACACATCTAAATAATGACAGATTGTGGAGCAAACAAAACAAACATACCTTAATATCATACTAAAAATGATTTAACATCGTACTAAATCGTCTAAAATTTTGCGCCTTTTGTCACATTTGAGAAAAATGACATATATCTTACAGATTTAGTACGAAATTAGATAAAGTAGCGATTTGGTGATTTTAACTTTAGTAAAATGTTAAGAAGATAGTACGATACTAAACTCGTTTAAAATTATCAAAATCTTTTTTTTAACCTAGTATCATACTAAAAATGATTTAACATCGTACTAAATCGTCTAAAATTTTGCGCCAGTGTTGTTCCATTAGACAAAAGTTCAAAGCATCTGTTAGCTTCACTGGTCTCATAGTTCTAAATGTAGTTATTAACGGAAGTCCAGATAAGAAAGTTTTTTAGCATACATATATAAAGTTTGCTTTGAAACCACTGGGTTCGCTTCAATGCACTTAAACATGATTAACCATAGCGGAGAGTATGCCAATTATTTTGAAATTTAATACGCAAGGGTCCATTGTGATACCACTAATGAGGTTACTCATGGGGGAGTAATGAAAATTAAACAAACCATTTTTTGCTTTTAATAAAGTTAGAGAGACACTTTGTGTCAATCGTTGCCAGTTCACTGGTATTGTCGAAGAAGGGATTGCCAAGAAAGTTATTCCTTCTAATGGAGAGTGCTGGACATGTACATAGAAGGTGTTGGACTGTTTCCTCTTAATCCTCGTCCATGCAGCTTCTACAAAAGTCATTTGTGTAGACCCCTAGCCTCAGAGCATGTCTTAATATGAGGCAGTGTCCTGTTATTACTCCAATTGTAGAGCTTATATTTTGTCTGCTCAGGGATATCAAGCCTTTTGACCGATTTAAATCTATGCTTGGCCATATTTGCTTGGTTGCTAGGCAGGTGGTACTCTGTGACCATCTAGCATTTGTTGCTTCTAGAGCATATTGTTTGAGAAGATATTTGCATGTAGCAAGTGGTGTTCCTATGTTATGTTTTTGTCTAACATTAGGCAGAAGTGTTCCGTTTTTGGCGAGCTCATCGGCTTTACAATTTCCCGGAATGTCTCTGTGGCCCGGCACCCAAATGAGGTGAATATTAAACTGTTCTGTCATCTCATTCAGAGATGATCGACAATCGTGGACTACTTGTGAGTTTGTGGAGACAGACGCGAGAGATTTAAGAGCAGCCTGGCTGTCCGAGAAGATTCGTATATCCTTGCAAGATATAACGTTTTCTCTGAGCCAGGATAGTGCCTCTTTAATCGCCATTACTTCTACGTCAACAACTACATAGATAAGTCTCTATACAAATTTCACACTTTACCTCATTTCGCTCAGGACTTCGAAACTTCAGTCCATAAACTGATTGGTTTCTTTGCATGTCACACAAACTTTTTGTGCCACTCTATCAAATCAATGGTATCATCTTGATTGCTCGAACTTTAATTTGCAATCCCCACGTTCTCATTAACATAATATAATCCATTTTTTCCATGAGCTATTACAACAACGACGTTGTTGCCCGATTTTTTCATTTGAGCACGTTTCTTATCAATTGTCACTTTAAATCCCTTTCCGTTTATTTTTGCAATTGATATTAAATTTGTCCGCAAGTCTGGCACATAAAAAGTGTTCTCAAGTTTTACTTGTTTACCATGTGATGTAGAAATTCTCACAGTACCTTGGCTTTGAATTGCAGTAGTTTTGTTGTTTGCGAGCAATAAATTACGTGGCTCATTGAAGTTCAGCTGAGAGAACTTGTGTTTATCTCCACACATGTGTGACGTAGCGCCACTGTCCAAGCACCATGTATTGCTTTTTGAAAACGTGTTTAGAAAGAAAACTTCTTCACATACTTTTGATATCAAAATTGATTCCTCCGTCACTGCTGACTTATCTGGTGTGCTGATTTTTGGTCTATCTACAATCAGTTGCCATATGACCATTTCGTCCGTAGCGATAGCACTTGAAACTAAAAATCTTATTCTTCTTACCTTCGGGCCTTCTATTCTCGAATGAATTTTGTGTTATGAACTTTGAATTTGGCTTGAACTTTTGATAATGCTGCCGCTGTTTTACAAACAATGCTCCACTCTGATCGCCATCCTTTCCTTTTCTGATATCGTACTGCTCAGTCATTTTTATCTTTAGGGTTTTCGGGTTTAGGCAGATCATCGCGTTTCTATCGCGACTCTTAAATTTTCATAGGACTCTGGAAGGCTGTATAACAAAAGAATAGAAAGTAATTCACCATTAAAATTTAAATCCATGTCTTCTAATTTATCTACAGCTGAAAAAAAACTTAGATATATAAACACGTATGTCATGCCCTTCACTCATTTTATTCAAAATGGGCCTAGAAGAAATCTCAAAAAATCTAATCAATCAGTAATTTATATAAATATTTTTTCAAGTTTAACAAAGTTAAAAAAAAAACTAATCAAGTTATGACAAATCATCATTTGGTCAAAATCGAGCCTTTGACTCGTCAAAATGTTGACACTTGGAAACTCCATGTGGAAGCACTTTTGGTAAGGAATGACACATGGAACTACGTTTGTGGAACTAAGCAGAGACCTGACAAAGATCCAGCAGCACAGGTACTTTGGGATAAAGAAGGCAGAAACGCGAAATCGGATCTCATTTTATCGATAAGTCCATCTGAATTAAAGGAGATATGAGGTTGTGTGTCTTCAAATAATATCTGGGCCCATTACCATGTTAAAAGAAACGCAGTCGATGAAAATTCATAAGGAAATTAATAGTTTATTTAATAGTTTCTTATATGTATAGGTAAATTGTAGTAGAATATTATTGTGAAATAAAGTGTGTATTCAGAGTCTTTAAGAATAAGTTAGTTTAAGTAGTTATATAAGTTTTAATACTAAAGTAGTATAATTTAAGTATAAGATATTAATTCAATAATTTAATAATTTAGTATTCATTTTTAATTGAATTTTTAACAGTCACCACAGTAAATATAGCAGTTTTTCATCCTCTTTACCCGGCACATCCCATTGCATTTCCTGGATGGCGGTGATGTCTGCTTTAGAGCAGTCTAGGGCATCCGCTAATTCTTCGGCTGCACGAGGTCTATAAAGGCTCCTAACATTCCACGTGCATATCCGAAGTTCGTTGTCCTTAATTCCCTTGCGTAGGTTGTTAACAGTAAATCCGTCCGTGTCCGAGGCTTGTTGTCGCTTCGCAACTTTCTTTTCTTTATGTGGTCAGGAAGTCACCCTGACACACGACCATCAACCTGATAGACGAGGTCCTTCAATTAACTCCAAGGGTAACAGGCCTGGGCTTCGAGTTCAACGACGCTGTCGTCTGGATGAAAGAATAGGTGTCTTAGTGGAAACACCTCTACCCCTCTCTCGTTTGCTACCCCCAACAACTTTCCACTGGGGTTGGAACCCAATCTCCAGTTAAAGGACCAGGCACCCGATGTTCACCACGGGGAGGTGAGAGTAGGAGTTGGTAGCCAGAGGTGGGTTTTGAGAAAAACCTGTGCATGCTTGTGTCTTCTTGAATGCACATGTCTACCATTTGAACATCAACAACGTTATCTGCATTTACTAGTATTTTGGTTGATTCTATGGGTTGTTCCACGGTAAAAACCTGATCGGATCACTAGAGTTTATAACCCCAACCAACGAATATCATCCATTTGCCTTTTGCAATCGCACGGAGATTAGAAGATTAGTTTTTATAGGTATGAACTTCAAATTCCAGGAAGACGACATACAATTTTATTCATTCCCGGAACAGAAAACGTTTTCGATATTATGTTAGGCTTAAATTTCAATGGCATTTTCAGTTTTAAAAAATATTGTTTTTCAAGTCCACCTTAATTTCAAGATCTTTCATAATATCTACAACAATTACACCATCCAAACAATTTTAAAGTTTTTGGGTCTTTGGATCGGAAAGTTCATTCGATAAAACTTCTTTATTCCAACAACAATCAACATTTTTTAAATAGTGTTCCGGTTCAGGGGAGTTAAAATAATTTGCATCCTTTGGTAATTGCGTCAAATAGCTATCTTCATAATTGTCATTGATTATTTTAATGACAAATGCAAATAGTTATGTCAATTAGGATTCACGCGACTTAAATTAGTATTTGCACTTACAACATTCATTGGTTCTGAACGTCAAAGTCTAGTTTGAGTTAAAAATTGCTGATTTGAATATGATCCATTACTATTTTTATTGCTATGGAATGGAACACTAGGCTGATGTAGATGGTTGGTTAAGCTGTGTAGATTGTGAACTAGTAGTATTGGGTTTGGCATGATTTTCAACGTTTTTTGTTTAATGTTGGCTTACTATTTAAAAGCTCTTATTTATTAGGTGTTTGATAAGTGGTAGTATAATTGTACCTACATTGAAATTTTGGGGATGATACCGTTGCCTGTCTTTACCTTGGTTTCCGTTGTTCGTCTCGCGGAAGTAAATACAGTGGCGCAAAATTTTAAACAACCTATTATTAAGGCCTTAGCACGATACTAGTTAACAATTTACTATATACATAGTAATCTACTAACTTTTCACTAATTTTAAACACTTTTTATTGTTTTGCTAACGAGTATCATGCTAAAACCATTTTATTAAAAAAAAAAAACATGAACACATCTAAATAATGACAGATTGTGGAGCAAACAAAACAAACATACCTTAATATCATACTAAAAATGATTTAACATCGTACTAAATCGTCTAAAATTTTGCGCCTTTTGTCACATTTGAGAAAAATGACATATATCATACAGATTTAGTACGAAATTAGATAAAGTAGCGATTTGGTGATTTTAACTTTAGTAAAATGTTAAGAAGATAGTACGATACTAAACTCGTTTAAAATTATCAAAATCTTTTTTTTAACCTAGTATCATACTAAAAATGATTTAACATCGTACTAAATCGTCTAAAATTTTGCGCCAGTGTTGTTCCATTAGACAAAAGTTCAAAGCATCTGTTAGCTTCACTGGTCTCATAGTTCTAAATGTAGTTATTAACGGAAGTCCAGATAAGAAAGTTTTTTAGCATACATATATAAAGTTTGCTTTGAAACCACTGGGTTCGCTTCAATGCACTTAAACATGATTAACCATAGCGGAGAGTATGCCAATTATTTTGAAATTTAATACGCAAGGGTCCATTGTGATACCACTAATGAGGTTACTCATGGGGGAGTAATGAAAATTAAACAAACCATTTTTTGCTTTTAATAAAGTTAGAGAGACACTTTGTGTCAATCGTTGCCAGTTCACTGGTATTGTCGAAGAAGGGATTGCCAAGAAAGTTATTCCTTCTAATGGAGAGTGCTGGACATGTACATAGAAGGTGTTGGACTGTTTCCTCTTAATCCTCGTCCATGCAGCTTCTACAAAAGTCATTTGTGTAGACCCCTAGCCTCAGAGCATGTCTTAATATGAGGCAGTGTCCTGTTATTACTCCAATTGTAGAGCTTATATTTTGTCTGCTCAGGGATATCAAGCCTTTTGACCGATTTAAATCTATGCTTGGCCATATTTGCTTGGTTGCTAGGCAGGTGGTACTCTGTGACCATCTAGCATTTGTTGCTTCTAGAGCATATTGTTTGAGAAGATATTTGCATGTAGCAAGTGGTGTTCCTATGTTATGTTTTTGTCTAACATTAGGCAGAAGTGTTCCGTTTTTGGCGAGCTCATCGGCTTTACAATTTCCCGGAATGTCTCTGTGGCCCGGCACCCAAATGAGGTGAATATTAAACTGTTCTGTCATCTCATTCAGAGATGATCGACAATCGTGGACTACTTGTGAGTTTGTGGAGACAGACGCGAGAGATTTAAGAGCAGCCTGGCTGTCCGAGAAGATTCGTATATCCTTGCAAGATATAACGTTTTCTCTGAGCCAGGATAGTGCCTCTTTAATCGCCATTACTTCTACGTCAACTGTATCATAGTTTTGTTTATGTTCAAGTTGGTCAAATATTAAAATTGTCTTCTTTTTTTGTCGGAATAGTGCACAATAAGGTTTTGCTTAATTTTATTCCAATTTATAAAGCACCGTACATGTTAAGCACTTTATTTCTTTGTCCCGTTATCTTGCTACGAGTTGCGTGAAGTATACTTTTTTTATATACACAATCATTTGATTAGGGCATTAAAATTATGATTTCTTCAAAAGAAGATCATAGAAAAGCTAAGAATCGCCGTCAAAGCTAGGCAAATCTTTAACAGTATCAGGATTACTGAGCGAATTACAGATTTGTAAGGGAACTATAGCATTTTTCATATTCATCTCTGTACCACTGTTTAACACACCGTTTTATATATGTACATATTAAATTACACGGCTATGAACTTGCAATTTATTTTGTGTTTTGGATTTAAAGTTAGGCATAGGGGTAACGGGGTTTATAATCAACAACAGAATGGGACTCACCTGGGACAAGCTTGGGTACTGCTGGTATAGGAACAATTTGGGAATAACTCGCAACAGGTAAGCTGGAAAAATCTAGTCCAAGTGCCTCGTTCAATGAGTAACAATTGTATGAAGGAGTTCACACAATTAGTGCAAATATTTTCAATTTCATTTTGGGATTTTTGTTTTTTATGCAATATTTGTTGGATTTTGAATTTGAATCTAACGTTTTAATACTATCGCTGTTATTATTCACTAAAGCTATGTGGAATGCAAAACATATGATTAACTCACAACTTCTTACAGGTCTGTATTCTTTCAAAAGCAAATCAGAAGTGATCCGTACAAAATAATTCCTACAAAGTTTATATATGTACATAGTTATAACTTATAAGTATATAATATAAGAGATGTCTCAATAAGATCTGATGGATTAATACGTTTACCTGAAAAGAATTGTGTTGTTGATGTGGGTGTTAAAGTGGAGCATGTAAATAGCGCTTTTGGTATTAAGAGAATTATAAACTAACATGGTAACATGGAATTTCGTAAAGAAGTCAATACTTTTGAAGCATATTTAAGATGAGGACGAATATGACAGTTGTACAAAGAAAGAGTAACTTAGGTAGGTATCTGAAAATTCCTTGACCCAGCGTTTTATAAAACCAAACGTTGATCATACTTTATTGACAATAAAATTAATGTGATGTGTTAGTTATAAGTTGGAACAAAAATGAACATCAACGTCCTTCCAAGAGAGAGAGGATACACATCGGAGATCAGACACTACGAACCTAGCCTCGAAGCTAAACTTTGTATCCATTACATTGTAGCAATAAAGAATTATTTAAAAAAAAAACATTGTCTAAAAGTATTTTTGAAAAATTTTAATTCTTTTCTTTAAATTCACCAAAAATAATCGAACAATACGACTCTGTACTTATTTTCACGAAAACAAATATTTTAGTTAAAAATTTTGATAATTTAATAAACTTTTCTTGTGCTAAGAAAAATTTAGTATATTATTCCTTTACTTAAATATTAAAAATATGGCAGATCTTTTGATCTGCCAAAGTTTTTATCAGTTCACTTTCAGAAAAAAGTTATAAAAAGTTATTCAGGAACGTATGAAAAAAGCTAGTTTTTATATGAACAGAAATGCACTTTATTCTGGCTCAGAGTGAATGAATCTGTGTAAGTAACTGTAGAGACTCTTATTTGCTGCCGTTCACGTTGCTGGTTAACTTTCAAGTCCCCCTCTTTTCCTTTGTTCCTTCCTTCTTTTTATTCTTTAATATTCCTTTTCTTTATTAGGTCGGTATTGCCAGGGTCACCAATTTAGACTTAAAGTGCTGCCAGATACTACATTTACTTTCTATCTTTTATGTATTTTTTTTTTTTTAATTTTATTTTAAAGTAATTTATAAATATTTTTTTTTTTTTAATTAAGTTTGCTGAAAAACATAACTACTATCTAATAACATTTGTTGTAAATATAAAATCTTACTGGGTATAATCCTGGAGTTTGGCTGGTGCTCTTCTCTTGCGAGGCGGTAAGTCATCCGAGTTTGCTCTCTTGCTGGTTGTTGGTCCCTGGTAGCTTAAGTCCATTTGATCTGTGCTTTGTTTCAGTCCTTCATCATTTTCCTCTTCATTTTGTACTGGCACACGTATGACATGCGAAACATTTCGTCGATAACGTACTCCTGTTTCAAGATTTTCCACGACAATCTCTGAACCACTGCGTTCAATTACTTTGAAATCAGTTGGTTCGAACGTTACTGACAGCTTGTTTGTATTGACCAAATTCTTTAACCACACTAAATCTCCGACTGCTATCATATTATCTTTAGCACCACGTTTTTCATCCGCATAAAGTTTCTCATGGTCTTTCTTTGTTTTGTCACGATCATGTAATTCTTCGTCATATACAAAAGGCTGATTGATGTGTGGTAATTTGTCTCTAATTGTTCTGCCAAACATTAACTCCGACGGTGATTTTAATGTGGTAGAGTGTGGCGTAGAACGATACATTAACAAATAGTCCTGCAACTCTTTTTGCCAATCGTGATGTAAATTCTGACTTATTTTAAGGCGCTTTAAAATAGATCGATTTTGGCGCTCCACTTCCCCGTTCTGCTGTGGCCAAAATGGTGTAGAGTGAATTACTTGTATATTATTTTCATTGCAATATTCTTTGAACTCGGTGCTGATGAATTGCGTTCCATTGTCAGCTGTTATAAAATTAGGTCGACCAAAACGTGCGAAAATAACTCTAAGTCTTTTGATTGTTTCGAGTGTTGTAATCTTTGTCATAATTTCCACCTCAATAAACCGACTAAAGTAGTCGACAACAACAAGGAGGTAATGACTTGAAGGTAGCGGGCCCATGAAATCAATGGCTAGGTGAGACCATGGTTCAGAAGGAAGCTCTTTGCGCTTCAATGGCTCGGGTGGTGGTGGTGCCGAAACCATTGTGCAACCATGACACTTTTTTACAAAGCTTTCCGCTTCAATATCTATTTTTGGCCACCAAACTTTCGATCTTAATCGACGTTTCATTACCGTGATTCCCGGGTGTCCCTCGTGTGCTAATTGGATTGTACGAATTCGCAGACTTTCTGGCATAACAATGCGGTTGCTTCGAAGTAAAATACTTCCAGCAAAACAAAGCTCGGTTTCAAATATTTTAAATGGCCTAGCTCTGTCAGACCAAATGCTTCCTGTGAGTCCAGTTTTAACATCGTTTATAGTCATGTCTTTTTCAGAAGCCTCTTTGATTTCATCCAGTTTCAAAGCGACTGGTACGGCATTTGCTATCACATAATTGATGTATTCTTCAGTGTCCAAATCATCATGCCACGGCTCTGCTTTGCTCGTAACAACTAATCGAGATAATGGATCTGCAATATTATTCTTTCCAGGTTTATACACAACCTTAAATTTATAGGATTGCAAACGAAGAACCCAGCGTTCTATCCTTGCACAAGGTCGACTGGTTGGAGAAAATATTGTTTCCAATGCTTTGTGGTCGGTGACGAGTTCAAATGTTCGGCCGAATAAATAAAAATTAAACCTCTCAACTGACCATACCAAAGCCAAAGCTTCCTTTTCTGTTTGGCAATAGCGTTTTTCGGTATCGCTCAAACTTTTACTGGCGTATGTGATCACTCTCGGGCCCTTTTCATTGATTTGAATCAAAACAGCACCTAGAGCAATTGGGCTGGCATCAGCATACACTTGAGTGCGATTCTTTACATCGTAATAACCCACTACTAAATCGTTTGTAAGACTTTTTTTAAGACTTTCAAACGCAATGCCTTGTTCGGTTTTCCACTCAAATGTTGCATTCTTCTTTGTTAAAACTCGAAGTGGTTCGGTCAGATCGGCTAAGTTTGGAATAAATTTTCCAACGAAATTAACAAGGCCAAGAAAACTACGCACTTCCGCTACAAATGACGGGCGACGAAAATTTTGTACAGCCTCAACTTTACTTTGTGTAGGAGTGATGCCGGATGCCGATAACTTGTGGCCCAAAAACTCCAGCTCTCGTACACCAAAAATACACTTCGCCTGATTTAACATGACGTTAAAATTTTTAAGAGTTTTCAAAACTCTTTCTACTCGCTTATTCAGTTCCTCCATTGTCTCCCCGTATATAATTATATCGTCCATGTAATTCAGGCACCCTTCACAACCAACCAAAATTTGTTCCATAATTTTTTGGAATAATTCCGGTGCGCAAGCTATTCCAAACATGAGTCTGGTGTAACGGAATAAACCCTTCCTGGTAATAAAGGTTGTAATCGGTCTAGACTCTTTTGAAATTTCCACCTGAAAACACAAAATTTTCCATTTAAACTTTTTTTTTTTTAAAGAAAACTGAATCGCATACAATCAATCTATGACAATCAATTAACTAAATGAAAAGCTCAACAGCCATAATACAGACATTAGCTTTCCTAAACTTTTCGGTACCGTTGTTAGATATATTTTTCAAGGAAAAGTAAAAATTAGTTTTTTTTTTTTTTTTTTTTTTTGTATATTATATTAATTATTAAAATTTGCCCATTTCAACGGTAAACGATTCAAGTGCATTCCAATCTTTGAATACTTTTGTTGTTTTTCATGTTTACAAAAAAACAAAAAAACGTTTCATAACAAAATTTAAATAGACTAATTCTGAAACTTAGAATTGTGAAACTCTCCTTTTAAATTTCGTGAACGAAAAAGTAACATAACTCTGTGATACCTGAATTTATTATTTATTTCGGAACAAGAATATACATATGTATATATTCAACTTTAAAGTAAAGAAAAATATAATAAGTTAAGTTAAATTGGAGAAAACGAAAAAAATATAATATATTTGATTTCATAGTTTTGTTATTTCATAGTATACTTAGTATAAGTAGAAATTTTTTGTTTTAATTTACACCTGGTGGAAAGCATTTTTCACGTCCAACTTGGTAAAGAACTGCCCTTTTCCGATGTGGGGAAGAAAATCTTCCATGGTTGGAAGTGGGTGGTTCTCTCTTTGTACAGCCTCGTTGGCCCGACGCATATCGATGCAGACTCGAACATCATCACCTTTTGGAACTGGTACTACAGGCGAAATCCATTGAGAAGGCTCATTTACTTTTTCTATGATACCCTGTTCAAGTAGCTCATCAATTTTTTTGTCAACGGCTTCTTCTAGTGGCACTGGTACTCGGCGATATGGTTGTGCTACTGGTTTGACGTTTTCCTTTAAAGGTATGTCAACAACAAACCCTTTTATTTTGCTCATGCTACTCTGTTGTTCGACTTGATTGATATTTTCCCCGATTTTCATAACACCTAGTGGAATACCAGTCTCATAGCCAATCAAAGCTTTTCCATAGTCTTTAACAACATAAAAATCAGCCACACAGCTCTTGGATGTAGTCTCAACCGTTGCTTCAAACATTCCAATGGTAGTTAATGGATGTCCACCGTACGCTTTAAACTCAAGACCATCAGCATCCTTCCGTTGCTTGGAGACTTTAACTTTGTTCGCCTTAAGAAAATCCCAGTTGCTGCCGTCAATTATATTGTATTTTGAACCTGAATCCACAACTACTGTGATTGTCACTCCACCAATTTTGCAACTAATTTCATTGGCCTTACTGTCACCAATGCAGAAAATGTATTCATCGAGTTTTGTTGTGCTGTCAAGCAGTTTAATAGTTTCGGATTCAGTTGCTTTGATTTTTGTTTGGCAGTCTTCAGATTCACGCTTCATTCTTTGTTTGAAATCTGGTTCTCTTGTAGTTGCAGTGTTATATGAATGGATTCGCTTTTTGCTGCGACACTTCCTAATAAAATGATCCTTGCCACCGCATTTGTTGCAAAGCTTGCCTCTTGCTGGGCATTTTTCGTCGAAAGCCCTATGCCCAGCATATCCACATCGGGTGCACTCGATTTTGTTGTCATTGGCCCTATTCGTTTTGAAGATAGCTTTGGAGTCGATTGTATTGACGTTTTCTGATAGTTGGTTGTTTGTGTTTACACTTGAGTCGAAAGTCTTACATTGTTCCTCAATTGCTTCGAATACTTTTGCCGATCTCAAAATGTTGTCCAGCTTGCAGTCACCCAACTTAAGCAGCTCCCGCCGAAGTTTCGCCGAAAAACATTTTTCGATAATTTGATCCTTGACATTATCTTCGGCGGCCTCGCCAAAATCGCATTTTTCAGATTGTATGCGAAGTCTCATGACAAATATACCGAATTGTTCGCTTTTTTCTTGTTTAATGAGACGAAAAACGTGTCGTTCGTATGTGGCATTTCTTTTCGGTTCAAAAAATTCGTTTAACTTGCATAACGCGATGCCATAATCTGTTGGATGTGGGCTACACCCGATGACAAGTGATCCACGAGCAACTTCAGCAAGACTTGCTGGTGTTGGTAGAGCTTCATACAACTCCTGAACCTTACGCCCAGCCAAGTGTAGCAGTTTTACGAACTTTTCAGAATCGTCTTCGATGTGAGTTGCTTTAAGGTACCACTCGAATGAACGGAGCCAATTTCTCCACTCTAAACCACAATTTTCTTCATATAGAGTGTAGTCGAACGGCGGTAGTTCTAAATATTTTGATGCAAAGTTATCTAGAGAAAAAAACGACAACAAATAAAACAGACAAATAAGTATTTTTTCCTATACGGAGAAATATTGTTTGTGCTAAAAGTGTTGTCTCTTCATGAAAAATGCAATTATATGCACTTAAACACAATATTAAAGTACTATTATGAAGGAATATATATTTCCCCTCCCCCCAGACTTGCACACCAGTTATATATTGCCCGTCTAAGTTTTCCTAACCACAATATTCAATGGCGGATAGATTAGATCATTGAAGTCTCACCACAAGATATTTGCCCATCATTTAAGTAGCATTCTCTTTCTTGCAATCATTAAAGTCGCACTATTCTTCTCTTTTTTTTTTCGGCTGTTGGCAATCATTTAAGTTGCTCACTGGCAAACATTTAAGTTGCTCTCTCTTTTACCTTTGCCGATTTGCAAACATTTAAGTTGCACCCAAAGCATTGAAAGAAGCGAGACAAAATAAAAACATGACAGGTAAAAGAACCGAATATTCTTACTCCGAATCGCTACAACTGTAAATTTACTTTTTTTCCTTTGTCGCCGTATACTCAAGCCTGATAAAAACGAATCAACCTACTTTATTTTCCTTTTTCACTTATGTATAGACTTCTTGATTCAACCAGTTTTACAAAATAATTGCCCATTAGTGTGCCATCCCTATTTCAAATAGACAATAATATTAAAATAAAGTATTTCTACTTACCAGACATTGCGCGTTAGTTTATTATATATTTTATTTTTTTTTTTTTATCCTCGTCGCCAATGTAGAGACTCTTATTTGCTGCCGTTCACGTTGCTGGTTAACTTTCAAGTCCCCCTCTTTTCCTTTGTTCCTTCCTTCTTTTTATTCTTTAATATTCCTTTTCTTTATTAGGTCGGTATTGCCAGGGTCACCAATTTAGACTTAAAGTGCTGCCAGATACTACAGTAACATTTAGTTTTGAAGTTGTTTTTAATCATAACAAAATGAGACCTTAATAACAAGATCCGATGTTCCTACAAAAATGTAAACGATCATGGATGGACTTTACTATTTCAAAAATCTTTATGTCATCAGCAAAAATGATAATCTAATCTCACTTGTCCCCAAAAATAAAGTTACGTCGATAATAGACTGGGGGAGAGTACGATAACTTTGGCGACAAAGTTTAATGACGGATTTGTATAGAACAGTTAAAAACACGCATTTTTTTACTATGGAAGGGGGGGTCTATCTCCCCCCGTTTAGGCAGTAGGGGCAGATTAAAAAAATATGTACATTAAATGGAAAAAAATAATTAAAAAATAACGGTAATACTTATAATTAAGTATTATACCTTTTTTTAAAGCCAACACTTTTGTCTATTAGCTTGTTTTTAAATCAAGTCAAAACTATGCATAGTTTTTGAAAAAAATTGTTTTAAAGTCAAAATTTGTGCAAAAAAAAGTTAAAAAAAGGTTTAAAGTGTAATTTTTCAAAACTTTCAGATTATCTACTATTTTTTTTTTATAATTCATTGCTCTTATTTGTTTTTGATCAAAAACTGAAAATTAGATGACTTGATGTCTTCTAGTTCTTGAGAAAATTGAAAATTACCAAAACAAAATATTTTAATTAAATTACTTTTTCCTTGCTTAAGTATTAACGTAGTCTTATTTTGATAGTAATAATCGATAAGATATACCTAGGGTAAATTAATTTTTCTTAAATCCAGCTTATTTAAATGCAAAATAAACTTTGCATGCACTCCATCTGGCACCCACCGCACCTTGCACCCTCCCCAACTTGCACGCACTCCAACTTGCACCCAGCCCAAATCCTATAGTGTGCCCAAGCAGGGGGGTTGCAGGGGGGCAGCATGCCCCCCCTTACAGATGCCACTGTTGCATACACCCAAACTCGCGCACACCTTACTGTTGCATACACCCAAACACGCATTACGCATACGCAAATACCATTATTACTATCAAAATAAGACCACTCAAGCAAAAAAAAAAAGAATTAAATTAAAATAGTAGTTGTGGTTATTTTCAATTTTCTCAAAAACTAAAAGACATAAAATCATCTAGTTTTCAGTTTTTGATCAAAAACAAATAAGAGCAATAAATTCTGAAATAAAAAGAATGGAAGATAGTTTTGAAGTATTGGAAAAGTTACACTTTAAACCTTTTTTTAACTTTTTTTACTCAAATTTTGAGTTTAAAATTAAATATTTATTTTCAATTTTCTCAAAAGCTAAAAGACATAAAATCATCTAGTTTTCAGTTTTTGATCAAAACCAAATAAGAGCAATAAATTCTGAAATAAAAACAATGGTAGATAATCTTGAAGTATTGAAAAAGTTATACTTTAAACCTTTTTTTAACTTTTTTTACTCAAATTTTGAGTTTAAAATTAAATTTTTATTTTCAATTTTCTCAAAAACTAAAAGACATAAAATCATCTAGTTTTCAGTTTTTAATCATAAACAAATAAGAGCAATAAATTCTGAAATAAAAAAAATGGTAGATAATCTTGAAGTATTGAAAAAGTTACACTTTAAACCTTTTTTTAACTTTTTTTACTCAAATTTTGAGTTTAAAATTAAATTTTTCAAAAACTACACATAGTTTTGACTTGATTTAAAAACTGGCTAATAGAACAGAATGTTGGCTTTAAAAAAATGTATACAATTTAATTGTAAGTATCACCGTTATTTTTTAATTATTTTTTTCCATTTTAAATAATAACTTTTTTAAATTGCCCCTCCCGCCTAAACGGGGGGAGATAGACTCCCCCTCCCATAGAAAAAAATGCTTGTATTAAGACCCTCTACCAAAAACCGTTATTATATCTTGGCGCCAAAGTTATCGTACTCGTGCCATAGACTGGATAACCAAAAAATTGAACGATAATTTCGAAAAAAAAATTTCGTGGCTGAGTTTGTCAAAAGCTTTGGAAAAGTCAATGAACTCTCAGTCAACTTCATAACCTTGTTCTAAAGGTTTTTAACATTTCTTTGAAAATATTTAAAGCGGTTGATTTTTTTTGTCACGAATCCATGTTGCTGTTTGCAAAAGAAATATAGATTAATTAAAAAACTATTTAATGACTATTAACGAATGTCCTTCTGAAATTGGAATTGGCTATTGAATTGAAAATAGCGAAAGCGTTACAGTGTTTCGCGCTTTACGCAAATTTTATGCGTTTTTTTTTTAAAAAAAGTTCTCAAGCTCTTAAAAAATCACCCAGTATGTATTTATTGTCCTCCATTGAAAAGAGGACATTGTTTAATATAATGGGTGATTTGTTAAGAGCTTGAGAACTTTTTTTTAAAAAAAAACGCATAAAATTTGCGTAAAGCGCGAAACACATTTCGAACCGAACACTGATTTTGGTAATAAAATTCAATGATTTGCAAGCGTTGCTCGTTAGTAAGTCTATTCATGATGAAATGTCAAAGCATACTGAGCATCTTTCTCTTTGACACCATGTCTGAAATCCCGCGTGATCTGTCAAATACTAATGCATGAAAATCCTAACCTCAAAAAAATCACCCGATATAAAAGAAGAACAGAGAGCTTACGGCAGTCATGCAAGTATTAATTTAAAAAAAGTAATTTTTCAAGTCAGACTATGTAAGAACAACCCATATCTTACATATCCATTTCTTCTTTTTTTCATATTAATTTGAATGCAACTTAAAACTAGGTCCTTAAAATACAACTTAAAACCAACTTAAACTATCAATTTTTCAGCCGCAAATCTATCATTTTATTTAAGCCTTCTCCTCTCCTGCTTTACTCTTTAAATTCAGTCCCGTTCGGAGACAGCCTAAAACTCTACTGTGCAGGACACGAACGTCTCGACAGTAAAGGAACGAGCTGCACGATTCTTCGTTTGACGTTAGATTAGCAGAACTGCCAATCTGTCCTCATCCGACTTCAACTTTTTAAAACATGAATGCTTCTAGTGGAAAGCACCAAAAATTCAAAGTTTGGTCGAAGGCTTAGCTCTCGCAATGTCAACTCGACCAAGTTTTATCACGAAACTTAAGACGAAACCCAAATTCCGATCATAACCCCAAAATACTCTAATTTGATCCTCAGGCGTTTTCGGCAAATTAAAACTACGCCAAACTGACCGCAAATTGATTGCCATTTTACTTTTATTAACACAAATGTTACCTTGCTCATACAGAGCTTATGCTGTTTGTTAACATGAATGAACGCAATTTTGGCAATACTCCAAAAGTAACAACTACGAACTCATCCAACCACTATCTTTCGGGCTTTTCTGTATGCAATAGCCCTTTGTAACGGAACCTCATCAAATAAATTGACGAAGTCTAATCTCATCCAACAATCAGCGATGGTCTGCCTTTTCCCTATCAACACATCCAAGACCACAGGATTCCCTGGATGGTTTACGGAACGTTGGGTGAGGTGTTCGATCAACGAGGTACGGTTCGGCATGCTTGCACCGCCATTGGTAGCTCGTCGGTGGGGTGGGTACTTGTACCTGTTATCGAACCGCCGCACATTTTTTCATGCCGAAATGAAATAAAGGATGTTAAATAAAAATCGAATGAAGTATCGCGCGAGATATTAATTGCTCTTAGAAATTTATGTTGGCAACCCTAGGTGGTAATAGGTGCCTGAGCATAACCCTCCCTCCGTCTACATTACAATGAGACTCCATGGCCATTGAGTCACTCAATTATTTTAGTTCAATGACCCCTGATCAAAGATGAAGTTTAAACTACATTATTCCTCTTCCCCATCATCCCTTCCTTTCCTTTCCCACGCACTCAAAAAAAAATTCAATAGATCATCATTTGAGCGATTTAACTTTCAAACAAAAATGAAATTGAAAATGAAAACATACTGTTTCGCTGCACGTTATAATAAGTATATTTATTTAGGTAGTGATATCTAATTAACACAATGTGCTAATTATAGTGATAAATCTATATTAATTCCACAATCATAGTTATCGTTGTTAGAATTTCCAAAAAAAATAAAATGGTTTTTATCGTTTCAAAAAAAAAATAAAAATAAAAAAAATATATAATAAAACCATTCAATAAAAAAAAATTCACAAAAGTTAATCATATGTACTTTTACCCTATGATTCGAGCAAGTTAGTTTGTGAACACTTGTCACTCATTGAGAAAAAAAAAATTGTTACGTAATTTCCCGAGTTACATGAATTACTCAACTATTTCTCATTTGTCACTTTTATGATTTTAAGTATGTGAATATTGTAAGATCATGTTTACATAATAATGTAATATATAAATACAAAATTAATTTTTTTTTTTGGACTTACCCCACAATAAAGATGTTGTGCACAGCAGCTTTGTTGTGTTGTATAAGTTGTATGTTTTGTTTATGTCTTATAAGTTTGAATCTTAAATTGAGGGTAATGGAAATTTGTAGTGTGTAATGCATGCAAATGTAAATGTGTGACTGTGTGAACGTATGAAAGTGTATATGTTTAATCTTGTGAATGTTTAAGTATATGAATGTGTGACGTTTAGATTTTTAATATTTAAATAATTAAAAAAAAAAAATAGCAAATGTAATAATTAACGACAAAATTAAGTTACTGTATGAATGTAAATGCAATAATTTGTGTGTGTGTGAACGTTTTGAATTATGAATGTGTGAATATATGAAATGAAATGAATTAATGTGTGGTTGTATGATTGTAAACGAACACGAATTTTTCTTTAGGGTACATACATATTTATCTATTCGTTATTTTTAATTTTCCTTTTTTTTATATGTACTTTTTGTTTTATTAGTTTTATTAATTTTCCTTTTCTTTTTTTTTTTGTTAATTTTGTGATACAATTTTTACATATACACATATAATTATTGTGTATTTATTAATAACAAAATCACATTTAATTTTATATAAACTTTTCTCCTTCTATGTCTGCAATATGTTTTCTTGATTTTCCATCGTTTGTCACCTCCACGGTGCTTCTTCGGAATTGAAGACAGGGCTCTAGCCTGCGTCTTGGATTCCTCGACGACGTCACGCTTGAAAAAAATGAGTGGATGGAAGACAGGTGGTTGCACCTGTTTCAGCCTCCAGACGTCCGAATGGATGGATGTGTGGATGGATGACAGGTGATTGCACCTGTTCCAGCCGCAAGATGTTTTTGGCAACGAGTGCAGTTACTCTGGAGCCTTTTCTTTTTGTAATCACCTTTTTTTTTTGGATAATTTTCTTTTTATGTTTTATTTTATTTTATTTTCTTTTTGTTTTGTTTTCTTTTGTTTTGTTTTCTTTTCTTTTCTTCACTTGTAAAAATTTGAATTCAACTAATGAACGAAATGATATTTTCTTTTAATCACGTAAGGGCTGACCTCTCTTTACGAAGGTTGATAAGCGAAAAAATAGAATTTCTTCTCGGCGGAAATCAAGATGTCCACCTTGGCCTTCTGGAAACTTGCCACGTTTCTGAATCGAGAATCGATTAATTATAATCGATATCGATGAATGCGTTCAGCTGTTATTAATTTTGGAATTCGATTAGTTCGCGTTCTATTTATTGAATTTCTGTCTTTTTTTTTGTTCCTCTTTTTTTTTGCAAAGTGGTCCACACACAACATTGCAAATTCATGTCAAGATTGACATGAAAATGGAATGGAAAAGGACAACTTTTGAATTTCACCAAAAAAAAAAAATAAGCATACGCCACAGTGACTGAAAAGTATGTTTTTTTTTCTGTATCCTTGAATGTTGTTCTTCATAATAATTTAGAAAACAAATTGAAATTAAGTTTGTATATCTTTAGCATGCACCATTCCTAATGATTTTCCGTCAAGGTCTTCTAATTCATAGAGATTGTTGCTGACAATTTTCTTAATTTTGGCTTGAATAAATTTAGGACACAATTTGGAGTTCCGATTTTTAGACTTATCGCTTAACACAAAGTTTCTTTTAAAAACTAATTGGCCAACCGAATAACGAAATGTTTTGCTACGAGTGTTGTACGTTTTCTCATATAACTTATGAGCTTGTGCTAAGGACTCCTTGATGCGGTTGTGTAGCATGTTCATTTTAACAGCTTTTGGCAAGATATTGATTTCGAAATTGTTTAAAATATTTAGCTTTCGAAGCAGAGCATAGTCCGAGCCATGTTCTACTTTTGATTGCCCGAATAAGGCTTCAAAAGGAGACATGCCAATCGCTGAATGCACAGTGGATCTCAAAGCACTCAAGATTGAAACAAGACATTTATCCCAATTAGATTGTTCTGCACTTATGTATGCTCTTATAGCAGCTAGTATAGAGCGATTTACACGCTCACTCGCGTTAGCTTGAGGAGCGTATGAAGCAGTTCGTATGTGTTTTGTCCCATATGACTCTAAGAACTTGGAGAACTCTTTGCTAACAAATTGCTTCCCATTGTCCGATAGGAGAGACTCTGGTACACCAAATAAAGAAAATACATTTGTCTCTAAAAATTCTATAGCTGAATCTGAGGTTGCTTTTCTCAAAGGTTTTGCTAGGACGAATTTTGTGAACTGATCTAAGCAAACTATAATATATATGTTTCCCTTCTTTGACCTTGGATAAGGACCCAAAAAGTCTACGTATATATGCTGGAAAGGCTTATCGACAATGAATGATTGACCCATAGGTGGTCTTAGTATGGAATTCGGAGCCTTGGTGGTTTTACAGACGATGCAGTCCCCTATAAATGATTTTACTTGAACCGCCATATTAGGCCAGTAAAATCGTTCTCTGAGGCGATACAATGTCTTCGTAAATCCTCCATGCGAAGCGAGGGGTGGATCATGAGCTAGTCGGATAAGATGGTTGGTCAGCGCCGTTGGAATCCACAATTTCCAGGTACGATCATCTTCAATTGGATTTCCCGTTGAGTGTTTAACCTTCTTGTACACATAGTTCTCCGAGACTTGGAGATCAGGTAACTGATTCTGGTTTTGGTTAATTGTGTCGATCAACTTCAGGTACTCTTCTGATTTAAATGAAGGATCTGACAAATCGATTTGTAGAACCTCGGAATTGTTAACGTCGCTCTTTGAAATTGCTGCGAGTTCATCGGCTGCAAACACCCTGGAAAGAGCGTCTGGTGCAACATTTTGCGAGCCCTTTCGATGCTCAATTACGAAAGAAAATCGTTGTAACCTTAAACTCCAACGTGCTAACCTCCCACTCAAATCTTTCTGGTTCATGAGCCATCTAAGACTCGAATGGTCAGTAATAATAGTAAAATGATGGCCTTCAACATACGGTCGAAACTTTTCTTCCCCAAAACAGCAGCTAAACATTCAAGTTGAGTAACACTATAGTTACGCTGTGCTTGATAAAGTTTGTAGGAGTAGTAGTAAATTGGTCTTTCCAATTCATTATCATCCAACTGACTGAGGACGCAACCTACGCCAGTTGACGACGCATCACATGATATAATGAAGGGCTTGTTAAAGTCCGGATTGACTAAGACTGGAGCGGTAGTCAACGCAGTTTTAACTTTTCGAAAGCCTCCATAGCTTCATTAGGAAATTCAAAGTTCTTATGTTTTTTTAAGGTGTCTGTTATTGGTGCAGCTAGGGAAGAATAATTAGGGACGAAACGTCTTTATCAACCTGATAAACCTAGAAATCTTCTTACTTGTTTAGGTGTTTTCGGTATCGGGAAGCGTTTTATAGCCGAAACCTTGTCCGGATCAATTTTAATACATCCTCCACCAACTATAAATCCTAAGTAACGAAGTTCCTTAAAACAGAACTTGGACTTTTGTATATTAATAGTAAGACCAGCTTTGCGTAAGAGTGATGCTAATGCGCGTAATATAGTAATATGTTTTTCAAACGTTTCTGAAACCACCAAAAGATCATCCAAATAAACAAAGATGAATTGTTTCAATTCGTTAGGTACCACTTTGTCCATTAGTCTACAAAGGAGCTGGGCAGCATTTCATAAGCCAAAGGTCATGACCTTGAATTGATATAAGGGTCTACCGGGCACAGAAAACGCAGTTTTCTCTCGTGACTCTTCCGTAAGAGGAATTTGCCAGAAAGCGTCTTTTAGGTCCACACTACTAATGTAATGTGTATCCGCTTGACGGCTTAAAAGATTCTCTACGTTGGGAAAAGGATAGGCGTCACTTTTCGTTGCTTTGTTGAGCTTCCTGGAATCGAGACATAAGCGGTTTTTTCCTGGCTTACGTACCAGAACCACTGGAGAGCTCCAAGCACTTTCGCTTTCTTCAATTACATCTAGCGCCAACATTCTATCCAGTTCCTCGTACATTAGTTTTTGAATGGCAGGAGACACGGGATAATGTCGTTGTTTAATGGGCTCGGTATCGCCTGTGTTTATTGTGTGTTTTTCGAGTGTTGTCCGTCCAAGCCCTTCTTTGGCATTAGACGGAAACAAACTTATAACCTGTTCCATTGCTTTGGTTTGATCATTTGACAGTTCGTGAGCGTTTGGATCACTTATTCTATATGACGACAACGGACAAATTTCCGAGATTATCTGTGGAGCAATTTGGAATAGTTTCCAGAAGTTTATGACAAGATACAATGGTTGTTCGAGAGATGGAACTAAGTACATCTTCATCTTCTTGGTTTCTTGTTTGTAAGTTATCTCGATTGTTAGTTCCCCTATAATTTGTTGCATCTGTCCACTCGCGGTCTTAACAATAGATTTAAAGTTTTTGTATGGTAATCCTAAATTTTGAATAAGTTCTAAGCACCCTGTAACTAGACAACTAATACTAGCACCGCTATCTAATAGACCAAGCATTGGCTTTCCAAAAATTGACACATTTGCATATGGTCTTGGGTCTTCACTATTACAAATTATACTAGAACAAATTTCTTTATGAATTTTTCTTTTATTCTTAAAACGATCTCTCAACTTTGTTATTTTTTTAGAAACAGGAACCATAATTCTATTACGAGCTTCGTAATAATTTCTTATCCTTTCATGCAGTGGTACGATATTTCTAGATGGACAAGAGTTTTGAATATTTTCGGCGGTAGGTCGTTTAAGAATTTGAATTTGGGTATTTTTGGATTCGGAATCATTAGAGAAATCTAGAGTTTTCGTCTGGTCAAGTGTTTTTTTAATTACAGGTTTATTGTTAATAGAAAGTGTTTTTGAAGGTTCAAGTTGATTCGAAAAATCAAGTGTTTTTGAACATTCCAATTCATTGGTCAATTCAGGTAAAGATAAGTCAGGTATATTATCAGAATTTGTTGTAAGTTTTGAAAATGAATTCTCTTTGTTTATTTTGGATCCGGATTTGTTCTCGCAGGACAAAACGCTCCGGCGGTCGTATTGCCCTGTTTCGGTTTTCCCGAACAGTGAGAACAGTTGGGGGTTGTTACGTTTTCCAGGCCGCATTTATAACAGAATAGATTCCGTTGAGGATCCGGGCACTGAAAGAACGAATGACCCTTATTTTTGCAGTTCCAACAAGTGTACTTTGCTAAATTTGAATGCGAAATGTTTAAAGCATCAATATCAAACGCCTCTTCTGAAAAGGTTTCAATTTCACTGACTTGTTTTTTCATATTGTTTTGTAAAAATGGTTTCTGTCGAAAGTTTTCACTTTGCGTTTGGGCATGCTTTTCTATTGATCTACATACGTAAACCATTTCTGCCAAACTCTGGGTCGAGAACGTAATGAGAAGTTCTCCTGTCCTTCTCCTCACATTTTGTTTAATTAGATCGATTAACTCTTTTCTCGATTTTGGAGAGTGAAGACGAGCATTCATTATTAGAATAGCATTATAAAATTCGTCAAAACTTTCATTGGGGCCTTGGCGTCTGTCGAACATCTTTCTTGACAATTCTGAATCCGTCTCTATACTTCGGTATTGCTCTATCAGAGCGAACTCTAGGCTCTGCCAGTTAGCGTTTGGATTAGTTTTCAGAAATGTCCAAAACCAACTTTCAACAGCTCCAGTTACAAAGAGGTGGAAGTGAAGAAAAATTTCTCCCCAGGAAACGCTGTAGCTAGTCTTTAATCTTTTCAAACGGATTATGAAATCATCAATCGTCATTCTAACGTTGGCAAATTTCAAACCCCATTTGTGAAATGCCACCGCTCGAATCGAACCGTGAGATGAAAGAGCATTACCTGGACTAGGCGTTAGAGCATTCAAATTAAGATTGTTCAACTGGCTCAAAAAGTTTTCAGCATTTTCGCTTAAATGAGGATGCTCCAGATTTTCATCTGAACTCGTACCAGGACGAACAGTACTGTGTAAATCAGGAAAAGGTCGCGAACGAGGAGCAGGAGTTAAAGCGCTCAAAGTATCCCGAATAGTATTTACAATTTCTTCATGCATTTTTGTTCTCTCTACTTCGTATTCAGCTTGTCTAGTTCTCAAATCTTCTGCTCTACTTAAACCGATTGTCGCATTTGCTATATTGGTTATGTATCTTTGCAAACTGTCATTAAAATTAATTAATTCATGAGCTTCAGTTTGTTCTGAATGATCATTGTTTTGACCATCAACGACAGGGTTTGGTTCTTGACCATGGTCTTCATCAACAGCGCTAGTTGATGGAGCCCTGTTTGAGGATCCTGGTTCTGAGTTAAGTCCTATACGATTACGTGAACTAGTGCTTGTTTTTTCTTTCGCTTTATCTTTCGATTTGTCTTTAGACTTATCGCGAGAAGGTGCCATTTTTTTTATAAATCAACAAAAGAAATTTAACGCAAAGATCAAGAAAAGAACTAAAAATTCTCTTTTCCAAAAATAATAAAAATGTAACTCAAAAAAAAATTAAAAAAAAAAGATCGAATAAAAACGAAATTTTAATCAAGTAAAACTGAAGACTTGCAATAGCGAACGTTTGGTAAAAAAAAAATCGAATCAAGAAAATCAAGTTCAAATCAAATTTGAAATGACAAAAATAATTCAGTACAAAATCAAATGTAACGATGTATGTAGGTATTGTATATGTATATTTATATGAGTATGTATTGTTGTGTATTTCATTCGTGCTGGGAAAAGTTAAAAAGGATGATAGCAAAAAAAAATCTCTAAGAAATTAACGCTTATTGAATTCAAAACAAATAGCTTATATGCACTACATATATTATCGCAACTGAGATGAACGTTAAAAACAACTTCTTCATTCTTAGGCCGTTTAATATATATAAAGAGATATTTCGCTGGATATTATGGCTTCATTATGTATGTACATATATATATATATTCATCGATTCTTTCCAACATCTAGTGGAACTGTATGTTTTGAGTCGATTAAAGTTGCTCCGTTTGATAAGAATCTTGGGCGCAACAGTCGGATAAAAGTTAACTTGAACTGCATAATCGCGGTCGTCCATGATTATTGTTATCAAACAGATGTACAAAGCGTGAAGTTAAAATCTAAAAGGTCTATGCAACGGACAGAGATTTCGTAAACAAAGTACCTAAAAACTCTCGGACATAAAACTTTTCGACTAGAACTCATTTAAATAACTTTTCTTTTCGTTTTCGGTAAGTTGAAACTCTTCTCAAAGTAAAGCTTACCTATATAGCCGAAACTAAGGGATGTACCAACGTACGAAAAGTAAATGAATTTGAAAACAAACATTACAATAAAACTTTAGTACAAGCAATAGAAATTTATGTTGGCAACCCTAGGTGGTAATAGGTGCCTGAGTATAACCCTCCCTCCGTCTACATTACAATGAGACTCCATGGCCATTGAGTCACTCAATTATTTTAGTTCAATGACCCCTGATCAAAGATGAAGTTTAAACTACATTATTCCTCTTCCCCATCATCCCTTCCTTTCCTTTCCCACGCACTCAAAAAAAAATTCAATAGATCATCATTTGAGCGATTTAACTTTCAAACAAAAATGAAATTGAAAATGAAAACATACTGTTTCGCTGCACGTTATAATAAGTATATTTATTTAGGTAGTGATATCTAAAAAAATTCACAAAAGTTAATCATATGTACTTTTACCCTATGATTCGAGCAAGTTAGTTTGTGAACACTTGTCACTCATTGAGAAAAAAAAAAATTGTTACGTAATTTCCCGAGTTACATGAATTACTCAACTATTTCTCATTTGTCACTTTTATGATTTTAAGTATGTGAATATTGTAAGATCATGTTTACATAATATGTAATATATAAATACAAAATTAATTTTTTTTTTGTTGTGTTGTATAAGTTGTATGTTTTGTTTATGTCTTATAAGTTTGAATCTTAAATTGAGGGTAATGGAAATTTGTAGTGTGTAATGCATGCAAATGTAAATGTGTGACTGTGTGAACGTATGAAAGTGTATATGTTTAATCTTGTGAATGTTTAAGTATATGAATGTGTGACGTTTAGATTTTTAATATTTAAATAATTAAAAAAAAAATAGCAAATGTAATAATTAACGACAAAATTAAGTTACTGTATGAATGTAAATGCAATAATTTGTGTGTGTGTGAACGTTTTGAATTATGAATGTGTGAATATATGAAATGAAATGAATTAATGTGTGATTGTATGATTGTAAAAGAACACGAATTTTTCTTTAGGGTACATACATATTTATCTATTCGTTATTTTTATTTTTTTTTATATGTACTTTTTGTTTTATTAGTTTTATTAATTTTCCTTTTCTTTTTTTTTTTTGTTAATTTTGTGATACAATTTTTACATATACACACATAATTATTGTGTATTTATTAATAACAAAATCACATTTAATTTTATATAAACTTTTCTCCTTCTATGTCTGCAATATGTTTTCTTGATTTTCCATCGTTTGTCACCTCCACGGTGCTTCTTCGGAATTGAAGACAGGGCTCTAGCCTGCGTCTTGGATTCCTCGACGACGTCACGCTTGAAAAAATGAGTGGATGGAAGACAGGTGGTTGCACCTGTTTCAGCCTCGAGACGTCCGAATGGATGGATGTGTGGATGGATGACAGGTGATTGCACCTGTTCCAGCCGCAAGACGTTTTTGGCAACGAGTGCAGTTACTCTGGAGCCTTTTCTTTTTGTAATCACCTTTTTTTTTGGATAATTTTCTTTTTATGTTTTATTTTATTTTCTTTTTGTTTTCTTTTCTTTTCTTCACTTGTAAAAATTTGAATTCAACTAATGAACGAAATGATATTTTCTTTTAATCACGTAAGGGCTGACCTCTCTTTACGAAGGTTGATAAGCGAAAAAATAGAATTTCTTCTCGGCGGAAATCAAGATGGCCACCTTGGCCTTCTGGAAACTTGCCACGTTTCTGAATCGAGAATCGATTAATTATAATCGATATCGATGAATGCGTTCAGCTGTTATTAATTTTGGAATTCGATTAGTTCGCGTTCTATTTATTGAATTTCTGTCTTTTTTTTTTGTTCCTCTTTTTTTTTTTTTGCAAAGTGGTCCACACACCTTAACAACAAAGTTTCTACATTTAAGCATAGCTAAATAAATTATATACAACAATGGTTTGATTATGCCAAGCCTGCTCAGTTTCAAATAAAGACCCTACAGCCATACAGCACATCTACATTGTTTTTGTTTTATTAATTCTATTGGATATTAGAAACAAGCTTAGCTACAGCGTGAATTGTGTCATGTCCCGCCTCGAATTCGAACTTTTTATCCGAAACCATTGAGTTATTCGACGTCTATTTAGTCAGAACCCTATTTATGAACTTATAGAAAATATTATTGATACCAGGAAAAAAAACTTATCGACCGAAGATTTCACGAATTGGAGTTGTCTTCTCCATTTTTGGTGAGAGTATGAACTACAGCTGTTTTTCAAGGCAATTTCTCTGTTCTCTGCTATTTTCTGAAGTTTCAGACATGAAGGGTCGTTCTTATTTTTTTTTCTGCATATCTTGTTGATCTAGTCAAACATGCTGGGGTCACTGGAGTTAAGAGACCCAATCATGTAGCCCAGTATTCTGTGAACCATCTATACAAATTTCTAAGTCTGTCAGTAAGCCACTCTTGTCAATGTAGTCTATAGTAGCGTTTCCTTTGACGTTCATTTTAACACGTTCTTTGTGTTTAGGTATAGTCCCCTGCTTTGAGGGTGATAAAAGTTCAAATACTACTAGTAGGATTAGTACCCGTGGCATGATGGTTAATGCGTTGGACAGTCATGCCAGAAGTCTTAGGTTCGATCCCTGCCTATGCCATCTAAAGTTTTTTTCATGGGTACTGCCTTTTTTTGTCTTTCGAGGAATTGACAAATTCTAGAAGAGTAATTCTTGTCATGAAAAGTGCTTTCTCAAATTAGCCGTTCGGATTCGGCTTAAAAACTGTAGGTCCCCTCCATCCCTAACAACAGTACTCGCACACAGGTATGGTAAAGAGTTGTAAGTCACTAGGCCCTAGTTCTCAACGGACTGTTGCGCCACCCAATTTATTTATTTACTATTAGTAGGATTGGTAGCCTGTAAACCCCTTGTCTGGACTTCACCATGGTGAAAGGCTTTACACCGATAAATTCCAGATTGGCACTGGCTTGCTGACGGAGCTCATCTGAGAGCGTCTCCGGTTCCGTGCAGGAACTTAATGCCTGTGCTTTGAGGCGTTAAGCTGAAGAACTCAGCCGTGGCCTCTTTTACAAGCTCTTTCACTTATTTGTATGCAGCCAGTGAGAAGCAATGTACCGAATAATGCTTTTCTGTCCCGTTAAACTTTTTAAAATTCTGCAGGTCAACTTCGTAGGCCCTTTTTAGTTGTACTTTTTCGTTTTTGGCTGATGTTGTTGATGCTAAGATGCTGATGCTGATGTTGCTTTTGCAGCTGCTGCCTCGATTGTTGCTGTTTGCTGCTGTCAAATGACGACAGACAAAACAAAAATACAGAACAAATTACCAGGGAGAACTTCTTATTCCATAAAAACTAACTAAATAAAATTAATAAAAAACACAGATTATTATTTAATAAAATATACTCGTAAAAGAAAACTAGTTCACATATTCAGAAAACTTCAACAACACTAGGTATATTAAATACAATTTCTATAGGAAAATAAAAAAAGAGCGAGCATATAAGACTACACAGCTAAAGGCCAGAACCAGAGCGTACTATTGAAATTGAAAATTTTTGATATGGCTAAGAATGTTTTGCAAATAACTTCTTTTTTGTAGTTTAATTAACATTTAGGCTAGTATATACTGTTCAGATTTCACATTTTTAGAGTATCTGGGTCTCCTTTCATAAGGAATAAATGTAAAAACCAAAGTGGTAACATTGAAAAAAAGTTATTTTCCACATTCACCTTTTACCAAATTTTAAAAAATTGTGATTGTGATTTTCAAAATACTTGTTTTAATATATTGTGTTAGTAAATGTTTTATCTCAGAATCAACAAAAAGAAAGCTACTGTACGGAGACTTTTTGGACTATTGTAATACTCGTATCATATCACAAAATTGCAAAAAGTTCTGACAAAAATCAAAAAATGATTATATTAAGCAAAAACAAAAAAACTAAGTTTACAAAAATCAGTGATTGAATTCTTAAGATGCCAATTCCCAATTTACCCATTTATTACCAAAGACATGAAATATTAGAATTTCAAAATTTTGATATCATAACTTTATAAAAAAAGGGTCAAAGGAATACAAAAATATTTTTTAATTTTTTTTTAAAAAGTTGGAAGTGTGGTTTTTAAGCTGTACCAAAGCAGGTACAATGGGAACATATGGTTGCTAATTATGTGTATGAACATTCTTAAAGTATTCTTTTTCGACACACAGAACTATGTCGCAGAACTCGAAAACCCATCTGAATGCATGTGGCATACTCTGCATCTAAGAGACTTTTCAATTCTCTTTGGAAAATGGTGACCTTCACATAAAGCAAAACTCGTAGATATGGAACGTTTTGATGTCGAAGGTTGGAGAGTTTTATACCTTCTAAGATAATATCGAGCAATATCTCTTTGAAACGAAAGCAAGTAATTTTCGGAATCATCTGCGACTTTATATACATAGTTTCCAAGCGTTCACCAAAGAAGAGCTAAGCATTGACGTAAAAAGCGGCCACCACCACTTTTTGCCTCGAATTTTGATTTTATACACATTGACGCACTGATCGTGTAAGTCAACGAGACCCATATTTCGACCGAAGATTTGTTGGCCAAAGCACATTTCATATTCATCTTGTTTACCACAAAATTATTAGAACGGTTCATCGACATATCAATACTTCTTTTAGACCAGCTTGGTTGGCTATGAGATTGCCCAGATATTGAGGCTCTCATCACTGATAAAGGAACTTCGTCCTCGCTATCAAAATCCTCATTCCTAATAGAAGTTCAATGTTACTGGGAACATCATTAGTAGGAATTCGGACGGTAAAACGTGGGAATTTTTCTTATAATCCCAACAGTGTAAATCTGAGTAGGTAGTGAGGATCTTGCTGAGTTGGGATGGCAGTGGATGGTGGTGGTTTTGTCATGATCACTTGGCACTTGGAGTAAGGGTGATTTTGTTAGGGTTCTATTAATAGATATGGTATTAGGAAAAGAAGTGTGTAAGTCTTTCATATGATAATGATGGTACACGTTGATGGAATCAAAATAAATGTTTGGTATAATTCATAGTTGAGAATCTAGATGTATGCCTTAAGCTATGTTAAGTACTTAGATCTTTATGGAGTGATATGAAAATGTGTCTCAATTGGATTGAAGACAATGTGAATGTTAATATGCCGACGTTGGTTGGTTTCTTTGACGTCATCGTCGTCATCGTCGTCGTTTCAGTTGGGTCGTCGGGGGGATATGAAATTGAATATGGGATTGTAAGGGTGATGTAAAAAAAAATAATGAAAAACTTTGGAGCGTTGTAACTTTTGAAGGAGGCGTTTATTTGAAAAAATAACGTTATTTTGGTATCACTACCGTACGTACATAATAGAATTAAAAACTTAATTTAATTTAATTTAATTTAATTTAATTTAATTTAATTTAATTTAATTTAATTTAATTTAATTTAATTTAATAGGGAAGGGAACTGTAATCTCCCAAGAACCGTCTCTTTTCCGATGTTGGTTTGTAAGTCTTAATTTCATCTATTGTGATCACTTCATGCTCCTTTGTTCGTCGTATGTTACTTGATCTTAAGATGATGAAGTCTCTTTCATTGAAAGATGATGTTGATGCCTTAAGTACAGCCTCTTTTATGGAATCAAAATTTATTTTCTGTGATGATTTATAATTTAGATTTATACCCTTAACTTTACAAACAATGTGTTCAGTTTTATCGTTTGTGCTGAATACTTTGTAAGAATAGTTTTTGGGCCCACCACTTACAAATTCAGTTATAAAGCTTCCATGTCCATAGCATTGTAACTCGTCAGTCATGTCACCAATAAAGTCTCCAACAGGAGGTTCGAATTCTCCTTGTCGGGATACATAGATCACTGAATCAGTGTCATAGTATAGAACTCTTTCTTTCAGTTGTTCCAAATAACTATACAACTTGAGGCAAGCCTGAGCCATGGTATATGCTGCAACGCAAACATTAACTGTTGATAAGATCTCGGATGCCTCCTCTTTAACCGTAAACGTTATCACAATATTTTTCTCGTTAACAGGTAAAATTTGTTGAACCTGTATTGACGGATGGGGCATCAGATCGAACAAATCAGAAGATTGGTTAATGATTATTGTTTGCTGTTGGTTTTCTCTTTGGCCAAATTTACCCCAAAAAGAATTAAGAATCAGTTTAGCCAAAGATCTTTTTTCTGGATTGTTGGTAATTTCTGTAGGATCCAGTTTGATTCTTTCTTTTTCAAAGAAGTCATTTATGTATTTGTTCTGATCTTCTTTTGTTCTGCAATGGTTTGGCCAGTCCGAAGCTTCTTGCTTTATTTTTGAAAACGTATTCATCATTGCAGTAGACCATCTGTATTTGTGTCTGAATCGTATTGTACTACATCATATTCCCAAATTTCAAACACTGAAACAAGTTTATAGCCCAGGTCAATAGCTTTGACGACTTCATCTATTACCCATGTTCCGAATAATGCTCTTTCTTCATCGGAATGTGTGCATTTTGTTTCATCATTCCTATTTTGACTACAGGTCTTACATAACGAAAACATGAGCTAACCGTTTTGTTTCATGGGTAAAACTGGATGAAATAAATTTTCTGGTGGAAGAATCTTACACTTAATGAGACCGTTAATGGCATGAAGTTTCATGTTTGAACACGCTTCATCTATGCTTGTGTGAATCTTTGGATGACCAACAGGAAATTTTCCATATTTACAAACCCATGGATAAAGTGAGCAAACATCTATATACTTTATTTTTTCACCTTCCTTACATTTGTAGTAGGAAACTATGTTTCCCATTCGTCCACCATAAAATGAATCTCTCGGATTCAAAGGTGCGTTAAGCAGTAAGGGGTGATTTCTCAATCTGGATAGTTCTTCTTCACTCAGAGACTTGAGGTAGTTTTCGAATTCACAGCTCCAGATCTCAATAACCTCGTAACCAAATGACCTCAAACGGGAAGACTTTGCCACAGTCCTATCGTACCTGTTGTTTAACGTATCGAAGTGATCATTGGTAAGAGGAGTATCACGTTTGTTCCTTAGGCAAACAGGGTGTCCATGGTAAAAGCATCCATGAAATTCAAAGACCTGCCTTGTTTCTTCGCAGAATCCATCGACTTTAACTCCATTTACAATCTGAAAATATAATTGTTTACGTTAGTTTCAAAGAGAGACACAATCAATTGTTGTTTTATTACCGCCTCTCGCCCTTTAGCAGCATGCTTTATTGTTATTTTGCGGTTGTCTTCCTCTAAAATAATCCATCTGATGGCTTCCTTTGATTGATTTTCCACCCATCTGTAATTATTGTTATAAATTTTGATTAGCTGATAAATTAGATAAAAAAAGAAAAAAAAATTGATAGTGAATATATTTATATGTATGTACCTGTATCCATTTTTTGGGATTAATCCGATTGTATTTGGCTGAAGAAAATTCCGCCGAAATACAATATTACAGGTGGATGCTATCGTTGCTGCTTCTAGGAACGGCTCGACATTGATTTGAGTAAGAAAAAAGTGTCTAAATTTCAGACATGCTTCAGTCAGAATCCTTACATCGCTTATGCAGTATTCTAGCATTTCTTGTTGAAATTTAAAAACATCGTTTTGGTGTTCTTTATACCAATTATAGAATATTTCTCGATCTTCAGATTTCATTGTATCTGGACTGTAGTATTCTATATGAGGTAGCTTACCGATGTAGTTGGAGTTTTCTTTGATGTTGAACAGATGTGGAAAGAAACCTTTTTTCAAACCGGATGAAAGTTGAAATGTTTTTGGAAGTTTCGAAAGTGCCATCGGAAAATAGTTGAGCGAGTCGATGAACTTGACATTTCCTATTTCCATAATGATTATCTTACTGCCTCGCATAATCAAGTTGGGAGTCAAATGTGTTTCCTTTAAAATGTAGTTCAAAATGAATTGGTGGTCGTATGATTTTCCGTTATGGGCTAAAACAACCACTTTTTTGAATGAATTCCGAACACTAAATATATGTTTTAGGAATCTTGAAATCACGTTTTCTTCCTTCTCTTTTTCTCTGATTACATTTAAAGTATATTTGCACGTTCGGCAGAATTGAAGACTCATGTTATCAATACAGATATCGCACTTTTGCTGGAAAACACATAAATTAGGTTCATGTAGTCTAACTTCCGATATATGAACATTTTCTTCGGCATTCAAGATTTCCTCTTGTACAATTTTTTCCTGACGACTTTCCAGATCATAGAAAATATAGAGGACAGAGTTAAGGTGAGGAGTTTTTGCATCAGGCTTCATATAACACAGATGATCTTTTTCAACATGTGTTTTACACTGTTTGCAAAAGTATTCCATGCAAAAGTGTTGTCGTGCTCCATTATATGATTTAAGGCATAACAAACACCTTTTTAACATATTACAAACAGAGTTTTTCCCTGTTGAATTGCTGGCCTTGTGATGATCGAAGCAAGAATTCCCTCTAAAATTTCGATTACATTCATCGCATGTAATTTCATTCATTGTTCTTGGGCATGGTGGAGTCTTTTGACATTGCGGACATGATTTTTGGCACCTGTGATCCTTTCTTGTATTATATGGAATGTGACATTCTTCGCAGTAGTACCCACAACAAAAAGCAGCCGTCAAAGATTTAATGACATTGAAGTGGTTATTATGGTAGAGAAGATTGATTTTTTTTGTTTTATTTTCTCCTTCAAATATAACTTCTCTACCTTTAGTTGCATATTTGTATACAGTAATTTTATACTGATTAAAATATTTCTGAAACCCTCTCAACTCAGGTATTCCACAACCTTCTTCGGGAATGCTTATTTTTGCATCCACTAATAGCTGTAATGCTTTTTGAGTCTTTGATGTTTTTATGTCTCTTTGAAGTTGTTTTTGAGTTGATGGACTTTCATTGTCTGCTATAGATTTTCCAATAATTAATGCCCATGGTAAACACAAATTGTCTTTATTTTTAATGAAGACAATTCCCCGACGTCTAATACACTCCTCTTCATATGTATTAAACATATTTGTTTTTTTTTTTGTTTCCTGTCCCAGCAGGTAGCTTGACAGAGGTCACAGCCAAACAAAATTCTTCTGTATTCATTCCGAATGAATTACTCTGGAATATCTTCGAAATCATGTCCCAGACATCGCTTGCTCTAATCTTCGAAGACTCTCGGAAGCTAAGCCAACCACTTCCACGTTCAACGGAGAAATTCTTCCCTGAAAAAGTTACCCCGACCTTGTCTGTAGGACTAACATTTTAAAGGGCATGTGCAAAAATGGCATTGATGCCTTCTTTTACCCATGAAGTTGGTTCCTGGTTGACTGGAACCGGATTGAGCTTGAATTTGATTTTGCGACCCATGAGAGAAAATTGCTTGATTCTGGATTTCAAAGGAAAAAAATTAACCTCACTTCAAGTGATCATCACCATCATATCAGTCATCGCATTCCCAATTTCAAATTCAAAATCATAACTGCTGGCCCAAGCCAACTATTCTTCTTACCACCTCTCTCACTCGCGCTATTAATTTTGACAGTTTAAGTGAGAATACTTCAGATCGTTTTTCTTAATCTTAATCTTTTCTTTTGCTTTTTCGCCGATGATATTTCCACACAATAAGGATCCTAAAGAATTAAAGCAATGTTTGACATCATCTTCTTCCAGTTTTTCTTTTAATATTTAGATAACTGGTCTTAAATGCAGAGCTGCTACTGCGATTTATACTGATACATCTGTTACACTGTACTGTAAATAACTGCTCCTAACCGTATAAAACCGCAAATCTTAACTGAACTGTTATTAACAGGAAGTGCTTCTTCACTGAACTGCTCGGTACTGTATTTAACAGCTGTTACAGAGAAACTGGTAATAGAATTTGATTGTAAATGGTTTTATAACTCGAGAAAACAGTCAAAACCTTTTCTATAGCGACCATTATTCAGTGGACTTTCCTTATCGATTACAAAAAATCCTATTAGTATTCACTAACACTTTTCTTATCACAATTTTCCAATTCAAGATTATAGATTTTTCCTCGTTGTTTATTTCAAAGGAAAAAAATTAACCTCACTTCAAGTGATCATCACCATAATATCAGCCATCTCATTCCCAATTTCAAATTTAAAATCTTAACTGCTGACCCAAGCCCAACTATTCTTCTTACCACCTCTCTCACTCGCGCTATTAATTTTGACAGTTTAAGTGAGAATACTTCAGATCGTTTTTCTTAATCTTAATCTTTTCTTTTGCTTTTTCGCCGATGATATTTCCACACAATAAGGATCCTAAAGAATTAAAGCAATGTTTGACATCATCTTCTTCCAGTTTTGTTGAATAGAGGATGAAAAACTACATTACGCATGAAGAAAACGTACACATGTCGAAGTTAAACTACATTAACCTAATTTATGTGTTTTCTAACAAAAGTGCGATGTTTGTACTGATTCCACGAGTCTACAATAATGCCAAACGCGTTAAAAATGAAAAAAACTGTTTTTTTTTTTTTTTTTTTTTATTCTCATTTTAAAGTAACAATAATAATAATAAAAATATAAAAAAAAAACATTTTTCATTGTGTTGCTTTAACTTCTGCAATTTCTTCTTCTTCTTCTTCTTTTGAAATAATTGTATTGGTTTTGAAATAATCCCTTATTTCATTTTCAGGGATTGTTTTAATTTGCTGAATTCTTATGTCGACATATTTTTTAGTAGCAGCATCACTATCATCTAGCGGTTCGCTTATGTTTTTTAAATGTTTCCAGTTTATATCAAAGTCTCCATTTTCAGTTTTAAGAAAACCATCACCAGGTGGTCCAGCTATTCCCCGCTCTCCACGAGGTCCTCTTGGTGGTGGTCTATGCGAAAAACGACCGAATTTGTCAACAGGCATTGTGTCTAATTGATTATATTAGCCTCTTTAAGCTCTTCAATAATGGAAATAATTTCGTTGGAGTGATTATTATGACCGGCTTGATGTGAACCAATTAGATGTCTCAATCGATCTACGAGTTCATTAGGATCATCCCAAAATATATAGTCCTTTTTCTTGCTTGATAATTGCATTAATCCTTTACCTATTGGTAATGTATTTGAAATCGAAGTTGAAGATGAAGCCTTTTCTATCAATGGTCGTATAATTTGTGTGTATTTGTAACCTCGATTGCCTTTTACTTGTTTTTGCGAATCGAATTCTTTTTTGTGTGCATTTGTATCGTTTAAAATCGTTTCATAATTTTTCAAGTCTTCATTATTGTAAAACGATCTCTATGGACGTTTCTTAAATAGCAGTTCATAAAGACCTTTCGTCCCCTGAAAGTTTTTATTTTTTATTTTTATATCTGATCCATGAATGCTGAACTCTCCATTGCCAATAAACAATTTTCCATTTTTGGAATGTATTCCATATGTTCTATCAATACTATTTGAATTATTTATGAACAAATCCATATACATTTTAGATGTTTTATCAAATTTTTCTTCTTCTGACAAATGTTCTGCGAAAAGACATAGACGTCGCCTAATCTTTTCTAATGCTTTTTCCTCTTTTGGTCTCTTAGGGGTACTATTTATTAGGCTATGACTATCAGTTGAACTGTTCAAAGTTTCATCGCTTAAGCATTTCATCATTTTTGTTTTCTTTGCAGGAGTTTCATAACAGTCATTGTCCCTTACTTAAATTACTTAAATGTTTCCAGTTTATATCAAAGTCTCCATTTTCAGTTTTAAGAAAACCATCACCAGGTGGTCCAGCTATTCCCCGCTCTCCACGAGGTCCTCTTGGTGGTGGTCTATGCGAAAAACGACCGAATTTGTCAACAGGCATTGTGTCTAATTGATTATATTAGCCTCTTTAAGCTCTTCAATAATGGAAATAATTTCGTTGGAGTGATTATTATGACCGGCTTGATGTGAACCAATTAGATGTCTCAATCGATCTACGAGTTCATTAGGATCATCCCAAAATATATAGTCCTTTTTCTTGCTTGATAATTGCATTAATCCTTTACCTATTGGTAATGTATTTGAAATCGAAGTTGAAGATGAAGCCTTTTCTATCAATGGTCGTATAATTTGTGTGTATTTGTAACCTCGATTGCCTTTTACTTGTTTTTGCGAATCGAATTCTTTTTTGTGTGCATTTGTATCGTTTAAAATCGTTTCATAATTTTTCAAGTCTTCATTATTGTAAAACGATCTCTATGGACGTTTCTTAAATAGCAGTTCATAAAGACCTTTCGTCCCCTGAAAGTTTTTATTTTTTATTTTTATATCTGATCCATGAATGCTGAACTCTCCATTGCCAATAAACAATTTTCCATTTTTGGAATGTATTCCATATGTTCTATCAATACTATTTGAATTATTTATGAACAAATCCATATACATTTTAGATGTTTTATCAAATTTTTCTTCTTCTGACAAATGTTCTGCGAAAAGACATAGACGTCGCCTAATCTTTTCTAATGCTTTTTCCTCTTTTGGTCTCTTAGGGGTACTATTTATTAGGCTATGACTATCAGTTGAACTGTTCAAAGTTTCATCGCTTAAGCATTTCATCATTTTTGTTTTCTTTGCAGGAGTTTCATAACAGTCATTGTCCCTTACTTCTTCTTCTTTTTCCTTGTTTCTTTCCACGTTGACTGTTGATTGCTTAACCAGTTCGTTTAGAGGAGTAGTAATTGGTTTAAAAGCTTCTTCTAATTGAGATTCATAAGCTTCCTTATTATTCTTGAGGGCCTTGAATTTTCTTCGAAGGTCATCGGTTGTTTTGATAAGTTCTTTTTTTAATTTAACATCTACGTTCATCATATTGTTCTCAATTTAATTTTTCTTATAATCTGATGAATTGAAGTTTTTCTTTTAATATTTAGATAACTGGTTTTAAATGCAGAGCTGCTACTGCGATTTATACTGATACATCTGTTACACTGTACTGTGAATAACTGCTCCTAACCGTATAAAACCGCAAATCATAACTGAACTGTTATTAACAGGAAGTGCTTCTTCACTGAACTGCTCGGTACTGTATTTAACAGCTGTTACAGAGAAACTGGTAATAGAATTTGATTGTAAATGGTTTTATAACTCGAGAAAACAGTCAAAACCTTTTCTATAGCGACCATTATTCAGTGGACTTTACTTATCGATTACAAAAAATCCATAATTGGTTTTCCAACAGTCGGCACATACATTTTCGAATGTTTTAAATGTCATATCGGAATTAACATGATCAATGTAAATGTGTTTTAAATTCATACTGTCCTGTTTAAAAATTATAAAAAAATTTGCATTATCGCGAATTAAGTGTTTTGGTATTCTTGTATAGGTTTGACACAAGTAGAAACTATCCAATTGATAATGACGTCCCATACTAAAATAGTTTCGTATTGCATCTTGTTTTTCACAAGCAATGTCATCGAAAATAAATACAGAATTTCGTTTAGCCTCTTATGCCAAAACGATATCACTATTATTAGAAAATGTGAAGAAACCCATATTTTTTATAGGTTTAATTACTTGTTTTAAAAACTCATATTTTGATTGGTGTTAAGATTTCGAATATATATATATATGTTTTCAAATTTTAATCCATTTGGATGTAGTAGTAGACTCAACATAACATTTGTTTTTCCACAATTAGATGGACCAGTAATCAGGCCTCTTATACTATTCGGATAAAGCTTGCCATGCTTCTTAATTACTCTAGGATTTTGTGTCGGTTCTAGGTTTCGTACTGGTAATTTGTATTGCTGTGCTATGAATCGCATGATGACATCTACTAAAATAGAAAACTATATATCAATAGTATTTATTTATTTAATCATCACTTCGTTTCTTAACTTTATACAATAAAGATGATCATATAAAAATGATTGACTTTTCGAAAAAATTGATTAGTAAACAAAAAGTCGCGAGAGGAGAAGGTTTAATAAACTCTCTTATAAACAAACTCCCATTTGAATTACATTTGCCGGGTTATCAGTTTTGCGGACCTGGACCAGACTCCAAAAACGATTAGATCGAGGAGATTCTGGAATTAGTTTTCTAGATCAGGCGTGTAAGGAGCATGACATTTCATATTCCAAAAACGAAGATACATCTGATCGCCACAAAGCTGATAGAATTTTAACTGAAAAAGCCTGGCAACGTTTTAAATCTAGCGACGCTAGTTTATCTGAACGAGCGAATGCACTTCTAGTTACTAATCTTATGAAAGCAAAAGTAAAATTTGAATGGGTTGCTCGAATTCTAAAGTAACCAGTTATAAAAAGGAGAAAAAAATGTATAAGAAAAAAACCGTTAATAATAAAATAAAACACATTACCTTAAATAAATTGAGGAAACTTATTGGAACTAACCTTAAAGAAAAGAAACCTTTCAATCTAGAAAAGGCGAGTAAAATAGCCTTAAAGGCTGTAATTAAAAACGTAGAAAAGAACAAAGGCAACATTAAAACCCCGAGGGTTATTCCAGTACCAAAAGTTGGAGAGGCAATTCCATTTCTTGTGCCCCTGTTTGCTGGACTTTTAGCTCTTGGGGCTTTGACGGGTGGTGCTGCTGGAGTTATCAAGGCTGTCAATGATGTAGGTAATGCTAGAAAGGACTTGGATGAGAAAAAACGTCATAACCTCAAAATGGAATCAATTGCTCTTGGTCATGGACTGCATCTGAAACCTTATAGAAAAGGACTTGGATTGTATCTTAATCCACAAACAAAAAACTTCTAAGGTCGCTACCCAATCGTGCATTGAATGAAAATGACATACAAAACTTTGCAAACAAATATATACCTCATTTTCCAGGAGTCTTCATGCGAGATAATTTACCAAAGACAAAATCTTTAAAGAACGAGTGTGGGGTTGTAAATCTAGATTCAGAAAAAGGAATTGGTACACATTGGGTAGCGTATTTTAAAAGAGGCAACTATATTGAATATTTTGATAGTTTTGGTAATTTGCAACCTCCTGAGAAATAATTAACTATTTAGGCAAACAAATTCGTTTCAATTACACTCGGCATCAAAATTATGATTCATTTAACTGTGGGCACTTATGTTTAAGTTTTCTTTTGCAAATGTTATTTACAATAAATAAAAAATAATTAAAACAAATCGATTAGTCTGTTTTCTATCATCATGGCAATGACACTTACTTTAACCGGTAGGAAATCCCTTTTATCGGCAGAATATTTTCCACCTCTCGATGTTAGCAAGGATTATGTTTGTGGATTAATAGATTTTCAAACTTACAATTCTATACCGAATGTTGATGAACGTAACAACATGTTTCATATAGGGGAGCATGAAATTGAAATTCCCGTTGGATCGTACGAAATCGAAGACATTGCCAACTATGTAGCTGAAGTATTGCTATCATTAAATTCAACAATTAAGTGTAAAATTCAAGCCAACTCTAATACATTGCTTACAAGCATCGTAACTTCCGAATACATACATATATTTCAATAGGGAGAGAAGCATAGGAACATTGCTGGGCTTCAGCAAAACCGTTCTTTCTCCCAAAGTACAGAGCATCGCGCCGCCCTTCAATTGATGCATAAATCTCAAAAATGATTTTTTCAGTTTTTCGAGAAAATCGTGGGCTCCCTTGCCGAAAAAGGAGTATTTTCAAAAGAATTTCCCACCCAATCAAAATACACATCAAAAGATAGGTATTTAAATGCTCTACCCACAACTGCAAACCAAAAGGTTCTACGAGCTCTCGTTTCGGAAAAAATTAGTCAAAAAAGTAAAATTACAGAATTTCGACCCAGCCCATCAAATTAAATTAAATTAAATTAAATTAAATTAAATTAAATTAAATTAAATTAAATTAAATTAAATTGAATTAAATTAAATTAAATTAAATTAAATTAAATTAAATTAAATTAAATTAAATTAAATTAAATTAAATTAAATTAAATTAAATTAAATTAAATTAAATTAAATTAAATTAAATTCAATTAAATTAAATTGAATTAAATTAAATTAAATTAAATTAAATTAAATTCAATTAAATTAAATTAAATTTTTAATTGTATTATCTTTGAATATACGGTAGTGATACCAAAATAACGTTATTTTTTCAAAAAAACGCCTCCTTCAAAAGTTACAACGCTCCAAAGTTTTTCATTATTTTTTTTTTTTACATCACCCCTACAATCCCATATTCAAATTTCATATCCCCCCGACGACCCAACTGAAACGACGACGACGACGGCGACGAAGACGACGATGACGTCAAAGAAACCAACCAACGTCGGCATATTAACATACACATTGTCTTCAATCCAATTGAGACACATTTTCATACCACTCCATAAAGATCTAAGTACTGAACATAGCTTAAGGCATACATCTAGAACTAGATTCTCAACTATGAATTATACCAAACATTTATTTTGATTCCATCAACGTGTGCCATCATCATCATATGAAACACTCACACACTTCTTTTCCTAATACCATATCTATTAATAGAACCCTAACAAAATCACCCTTACTCCAAGTGCCAAGTGATCATCACAAAACCACCACCATCCACTGCCATTCCAACTCACCTAGAATCGGATGATGCGCCATCATTCTATGAAACACACACACACACTTCTTTTCCTTATACCATATCTATTAATAGAATCGCTAACAACTGATCATCACAAAACCACCACTATCCACTGCCATCCCAACTCAGCAAGATCCTCACTACCATACACACTACTCCAGGGGCGAACGCAGAAAAAAATTTCGGGGGGGGTTTCAAAAAATATATATTATATTATTTTTTTATTTTAAATGTCAAGTGTTTTTTTTTTCTTTTTTGACACTATTTTATATAGGTACTAAGAAACATGTATGAATAAAAATTACATATACATATACACATATATGACTTGCTTTCACGATTGGCAAAACAGTTTGACTTTGACTTCAAAGCTAAAACTTAATTTTTATATGCATTATGCATGTATAAGTATCTATAGTATAAGCTTGTATGCCTTTTTTTCTAGTTGCCGTGATGAGATGAGATTTTTCTATTTTCACAGTTCTCACCATGAAAATACTAGAACTAATGACTTTGAATGCGCTCCGAAACTTTAGACCGAAGACATAGGGTCATATTCATAGTTCATTGATAAGTTCTGATTTTGTCTTTGCTAAATTAAACTACAGTTTATGTTATTCATAGACAATTTAAACCCATTTTAAAACGATAATCTGGAGTCTAAAAATAAACACGACGGAACCTATGTTTAAGCTGTTTCTAAATCTATTAAACGTCAAAAATAAACAAACTGATTGAGAAAATTAAGTTACGAGGCATTTTATTTGAAAATTTAAAAACAAAAACTAAAATGTAAAAAGACTTAAGCATATATCAATATTTTGATATTTTTTGCTGGATGTTGGAATGCTACCAACTAACAAAAAACGAAAGCTCTACTTAACTCGATGGGACCCTTTTGAAATAGATGAAGACCATTCGTGTGAAAGGTATCGATTCGAGAAAAAAAATTGTCAAGTTTATAATTGATCTTCTAAAATTTCTCAACTAAGAGCAAACAAAATAGTTTAAAGGGTTTCAAAGATTTTGGCTCTCCAGCTAACGCAATTTATTTTGTTACCCTCTACAAGCTATTTTGTATACCTAGGTTTAATTGAAATTTTTCAAAATTGTAGTAGAATATATGCCTTAAACCTGTTTCTAACTAAACAGAGCTGGAAAATTCTTTATGAATAGCAGCTGTGTCTAACCTACCTACCTACCTTATATGTTAAATTTAGACTCCAGTTCAAATACAATCGGGTTTAAAATATGACTATGAATATGCCCCATATTGTTTTGTGTCTTACATTAAGGTATGTTTAAATGTAGAAACGCATTCAAATGTTTGGCCGAATTCGGCCAAAAAAACAACATTCGGCCAAACCTTCGGCTTCTGTTTATTATATCGAGCATCGTACTAGGCGCCGGAAAAAATTTCAATTTTTGAATACCGAAGAAAAAATTGCAATCTTTTCTTCTGTAGGTATTCAAAATTTTCAAAACACATGTGTGCCATCATAGTAGGCGCCGAACAAAATTTCAATTTTTGAATTTTGCCTGACACCTTTTGCGCATCGTTTGTGGAAAGGAGAATTTTTGACTTTTTTCAACCTAAGGCTTCGGCTCCGGCCGAAGATTTTCTTTCAGCCTAATAATTAGGCTTCGGCTTCGGCTGAAAATCGACCTCCGTGCGTCGGACACTAAATTTAGGTGACACGTAACTTTCATTATTAGTTTGATTCTTGTTCTTGAAAAATAGGGAAAAAACGCGACAAAGGCAAACAGGGTTGCTGTTTTTGTTTTAAAATATTCTTGTGTCACAATTCAAGAAGTGAAAAAAGTTAAGTTAAACATTTTTTTTTAATTTACAGTTAAAACTAACATAAATGAACCGAACAATTTTTCGGTGTTTTGACATTTAAATACATATGTCATAAGTGGCCGTGAGATTGTCATTTTCTGTTTTCAATTTTTCATTTTTAGCCATAAGAAACATGGTGAAAGGGAGCATCTCTGTGTTAATAAATATTTAGCTTTATACAAAAAGTTAAAAACCCTTCATCTTCTACCTTAGTGTTTGAAAATAAAAATACTAAACATTTTAATTGTTAGTATGAATGAAAACAAGAAAAATATTTGTCTTTCTTTACCAAAAAATACAGAAATGTATTGTTCTAATTTAGCGTGTTTATGTTTTGTGCACAATTTCTATCACCGTAGCAAATTTATTAAAATTTTTTGTTTAACATAGTTTTAGAATTTGAGTTGGAAATTAATTTTGTACCATTTCTGTTTTTCTTTTTTTGGACAATAATGGATATTTGATTACTGCACATATTTCGGAGGGGGTTTTAACCCCCAAAACCCCTACCTGCGTTCGCCCCTTCACTACTCAGATTTACACTGTTGGGATTATAAGAAAAATTCCCACGTTTTACCGTCCTAATTCCTACTATCATTGGGTATGTGATCTTTATCCATTTCATCCTCGTCTGTATTGAAATCTGCATCTGGTGGTATAAATTCTATGTCGAACACAGCGTTTCGATTGCATTTATTGCATATTGAAGATTATCGAATCTCCTTCCATAAAATGATGATGTTGAGTATGCTTTGAATATCATTCTATAATAAAAAGTTTACACTTTTTCCCATTGTACCCAAGCGGGTATACCTAACTTTACGCGTACTTACCTAGCGTAAAAATAAATGAACACTTGATTTTTCACTTTTATCTGATTTTATTATAAAATTTTGAACTAGTTCCAAAAAAATAATAAGAAAATTGATAAAACGAATATTTTTTCTATTGCAAAATACAGGCCAACCTCTGAAAACCGAGAATATCGCAATAGCACCGGACGCGGAGTAATAAAAAAGACTACCGTTTTAGTTTGTTTACAATAAATTGCACTCCTACTTGTTGAAAACATGTCAACGAACATAAACAAATTGAATTTCATCCAAACAAATTTGTAGAAAGACAACGGTAAATCAATAATGTTGTTCAATTTTCTGTACCCAAGCGGGTACAGTGGTAGTAAATGGGTTAAAGAATCACTAATAATAACATTTGGGATATGATAATAACAGAATCTTAAGCCATAAATGTGAAAATCCCAAAACTGTCTAGATTTTCCAATTCTTATATTATGTTAACTGAAATACATTAATCATGTTTTGTCTTGAGTGTGTCCCTTGTTTATCCAAGTTTCATCAGTAAAGTAAATCTTGTTATTTATATCTCTCTGTTTTCTTATCTTTCGCAAGTATTTTTTTTTTTCTATGTTAAGATGCATTGTCTTTCAATCAGGAAGCTTTTTCGTTGAAGTTTGGAGCTAGTTTTATTCCTCATGATGTTATCGACTCATTTGGATTAATATCTCCCAAAATACTGTCCAAAGTAGGAAGCTACTTATTCCAGAAAAATCTATGTTCCGCTTGCCCTGTTGCCCGCCCTAGAATTGTATTTCTTTTTTGGTTGCGGCTTTTGCCTCTCGGTCTTGTTTTCTTTTGTTAGAACATAAATCGTTCACTTGTACGTATGCACTAAGCCGCTCGCCCTCGAAAATCTGTTCAAATAACTGGTGTTTCTAATTTTAGTAAGCCAAATACTTTTTTAAAGGCTTTTAAAATTTAACCCAAAACACCAAGAAAAAAAAAAACAAATCTGAGAAATGCAAAACGATAACAGCAACATTTTTACCTTCAAGTATCCTTACAAGCTTATAAAAAGCTACCATTCTTGAAAGCTTCACAGAAAATCACGAAGAAAAATATCCATTTGTACGCATTACCATTGCAAAAGTAACTCTGATTTGTGTGGTTACACACAAAGAGGATTGTATAGGCCCTATACTATCAGTATGCTCGAGGACGAGCTCGAGCAGTGCGAATGGTATATTGCAGGGGAACGTACTTTTGCTGCTCTTTTGAGATATGCGAAAATGTTCACTTTACAAGAGTAACTTGTTATAGTAAAATAACGCACCAACTTAAGACGTAACCGTCGCAATTTGCAACACTATTTTCATTCATCAGTTTGTCTCAGATACTCAAATTATAATTTTAACCAACTATTAAATACCATGTTTAGGGATCTGACAATGAAATACACACATTCTGTTTCAATTTTATAAAAATTATAAGATATAAATGTAAACAAAATTGATTGCAAATTTAGCTGGAGGTGTTAGCTTAATGCATTTTTCGTTTAACTTTTATTTTGCACTTTTATAGATGAAGCACTGATTTGCAGTGTCAAACACATATTATTTTGTTTAAGAAAAAAAGAAATATATGTTTTTTTCGTGTACAAAAATTTTTTTAATGGTCTGCTGTGGTAAATGTGAAGTCTTTATGTTATTTGTTGCTATAGATGCTCGCCCTGCTTCCCCTACACTGTTAGACAACACGGGCCATCCTGCCCCCGATCACTCAACGCAGGTAAATACTCTTTCTAACTTACCCGTAATTTCTTTTTAAGCATTTACAATCATTTTGAATTGGAATATTCCTTCAGTTTTTGACTAGCAAAACTAAGATATTTTTACTTGCAATTTAAAACTTATATCCTTTAGTCTATAAACACAGTTTGGTTTTTTGTTCTACAGTATTAAATTTTTTTTAAATATAAGTTTCTTTTTTGTTTTGTATTGCTGTACCTACTTACTAGTTGTTGCTCTGTGTTTTAAATATAAACTTAATACATATTTTAATAACTAATTATTTCTCTTTTAAGTAACCTTTTTTAAACACATGGTTATTAGTAGAGTATATGTAATGTATATAAATGTATAATGTTGACATTCTGACGAAATTATTTTGCCTATAGCTAATCTTGATGTTAACGTTTTAGTAAACATTTACATTCTTTACTTATAGTTATGAATTTTATCCATAAATGGTTGTTTCTGTGATATAATATAATTTTTTGTTTAAATGTTTGGTTTGGTATATTACTTAAACACACCTCTCATCCAACCAATACTGACACTTACATGTATACCTCCCTAAAGTTAATGCACAAAATACCTGTCATGAAGTGCATTAGCTTAAACATCTTTAAGACCAAACATGCGTGCATTCCGTATAAGTTTCCTTAAAAATATTTCTATTTTGCAACGTTGGAAAATGCACGTTTGCAAAAACATTCAATTCATAGATATATAAAATATTATGTTTGCTTGAATTATCCAGATCTTATTTCCTGTTCCAAGGAATGGGTTTTTACATTTGTTCATTGTTGATTCAAACCTTAAAGTTGATCCATTCAGTAGGCCCCATACCCAATTGAAATTTTAAGCAGCTTAGCTTTTATAAAATATACATATATGCAAGTGTTTTGAAATCGTGGTTGAAAATACATATGATTTTGTAGTTTCACTTTTGTTTATTAAAAATAAAATGTTTAAAAAAAGCTTTAAAACTTTAAGTTCATATCATTCATACAGCCCTAATTTGGATATTTCAAATACTCAAAATTATTTTGCTGAAACAAAACTTATTTGTGTATTAAAGTTCAACATACGAGCTTATGTCACAGTATATTCTGAGGAAGAATTAGAACATAAGCGTTTATATTGAACTTAAATATTAAAGTTTCGTATCAACAAACGGTTTTAAATAAGTAATTCTAATACAATCACATTAAATTTCATAGGTGATAGCGGGAGCCGGAGGGATGAGCGCCGATGGCAATAACGCGATATATCAACAATATTCATCTTCAAATCAGAAACAACAAGACTTTATTGCTCAACAATATCAACAGCAATCTATACCGATATCACAGGCTTCTGGGGTTGGTCTTTTCTCTGGAGCAACAAGCTTACTTTCTGGTGCTACACAGGCTGCCACAGGAGGACTTTTTGGTTCGAAACCTAAAATGGATCCAAAAGTTCCACCCAATACTGAACAGCCAATGCAGCAACAATCACAAGGGCTTGGAGGGATATTTGGTGGAGGAAACCAGCAACATCAGCAGCAACAACAAAATGAACAACAGTACACTCAGCAAAATATTCAACAAAATCCTCAAGAGCAGCAGCCCGGTCAAGTTCCAGGGTTTATGTCAAAATTGAATGTCATGGCTGCTGCTGCTCCAGGGGGTGAAATACTGTCAAAAGCAAAAGATTCCATTTTTGGAAAATTTGGATTTGGTAAATAACCCTGGACATTACACAGTTCTGATTTTTTTAAAGCTGCTATTTAAGATAAAATAAGCAAATACATATGTATATAAAGATTTGATAAATACATATGTAATATAAATAATTCTTAAAGCATAGGTTTGCTTCTTTTAAGACCAAAAGAGATTGCACGAAAAAAAAACGATGTAGTGTCTAAGCAATTATTATTAACATATTTACCATTAAAAAATGTAATAACAACTACCTAGTCCACTCCATGGAGAAAAAAATGGATGCTTAGTTTAAGTGAAAAGAAATACTGTCTAAAGGATGCTTCTTTTTTTTATGATCATGTCGTTTTTTCGTCCATCTTCGTGCTTGCAAACAAATAGCTAGTAGGCAAAAGAAAATATAAATCGATTGTCAATGAAAGATAAAGATACATTAGTTCTATGTACATTCGTAAACATTTATAAGTATTAGAATAACTACAAAATTTATTAATATAAATATGTACATAGGTATGAAATATTATAAAACTAAAAATGGCAGAAAAATAAATCTGGGATTCCATGAACTAATGTTGCTCATAGAGCGTGTTCCACATTTCTCGCCATATAAGACAACCATTGGTTATTAAGGCGACAATTATTTGGTAATCTTATCGCTTTTGCTTCCTTTTCGTGAGTAATAATGGTTTTAATGATTTTAATAATTATTTCTTTAAGTGGTCCTTACTTTGTCAAATTTTGCTTGGCTCTTGATTTTTGTATTTTGCTTACACACAGAATAATAGTTGTTTCATGCTATCGCCACAACTTTTTTTTTTTAATACGGATAACGTAATTCCTGTAATTTATTATCAAAATTTGTTTGCGTTTTTAAGGTTTTATTTTTTTTTTTTTTCAAAAAGACACGTTATAAATTATTATTTTTTATTTTTTATAGTGAATACCCAATGCGTTTGCTTAGAAAAATTTAGTATTTTTTTAACAAAACACGTACACTGCCGGTCATAAGGTTAGAAGCAGGCATTTTCGAGAAGTAAAATCGATATTTCTCCCGTTACATGATGGATTAGAAAAAATCAACTATGATAAATGAGAGACTATTTTGTTAACAACAAAATATAAAATTTGGGTAAAGGAGAGATTTAGCTAACGGAACTTTCATGGCAAATTGTTAATTGAGTCAAGAATATGCGAAAATAAATTGGGTCATTAGATTAGAAGCACATGAAATAAATGGAAATACAATTCAATTATTTGTATTTTATTATGTTTTTTAGCTTTCGTTAGGTTTTTAATAATGTGTGCTACCACCAGCCATCAAAATAACTTCAAAAATCCTATCTTTTAAGGATTTATAAAGAGATTCCAAGTAGACCAGAGAAATCTTACTCCAGGCCATTTTGATGCCATGAATTAGCGCATCCTTGTCCCTCATGTACCTTACGTGTAAGCTAGCCCCACACATTTTCAATTATGTTAAGGTCGAGGGAATATAGTGGCTAAGGCAGCAAGTGGAAGTTTTGGTTCGCAATAAGGGATTTTACCTCTCGGGCTGTGTGTTTGGGAGCGTTTTCCTCCTGAAAAATCGATGGAATTGGTCTAAAAAGCTCGCTAATATTGGGGAATACTGATTCCAGCAAGGCTTTGTATGTTTTCCTAGTCATTTGGTATCTTGGATTACCAAGCCTATAGCGCCATAAAATAAAATTGATCCCCAGACGCTTTCTTCTTTGCTATGGTGATGGTTTAAAAATCACTACTCTCTCCTCTTTTGTCTTAATACAAACAAACCAAATAGATACAGTAGGTAAACCTCTATTTCAATAAAATCAATATCTTTGTTTTACGTTTTTAAACGGTTCTATTAATTGATTTTAGAATATTAAATCTTTGAAAATTCGTACAGCTATTACGTTATTTTTATTTTTTCGGAAATTAAAATTTTCTGGAATTATATTTTCTTCTTTACATTACATATATTATTAATAATTTGGGAAGAGTACGATAACTCAGGCGACAAAGTTTATTGACGGATTTGTATAGAAAAGTAAAAAACAAGCATTTTTTACTATGGGAGGGGTATATCTCCCCCCATTTAGGCGGGAGGGGCAATTGATGATTGATGATTTTATGTCTTCTAGTTCTTGAGAAAATTGAAAATTACCTAATATTTTAATTAAATTATTTTTTCCTTGCTTCAGTATTTCCGTTACCTAATTTTGATAGTAATAATCGAATATAAGATATACCTTGAATAAATTAATTTTTCTTAAATCCAGCTTATTTAAAAGCAAAAGAAACTTTGCATGCACCCCACCTTGGACCCACGCCACCTTGGACCTACCCAACTTGGATCCACCCCACCTTGCACACACCCAACCTAGCACCTACCCCAAATCCTATAGTGTGCCCAAGCAGGGGGTTGCAGGGGGGCAGCAAAATAAGACCACTCAAGCAAAAAAAAATAATTAAATTAAAATATGAGTTGTGGTTATTTTCAATTTTCTTAAAAACTAAAAGACATAAAATCATATTGTTTCCAGTTTTTGATTGAAAATTAATAAGAGCAACAAATTATTAAATAAAATTATTTATAAGCTTTTGGTTTGAGATATTGAAATTGAAAATTTTTGTTTAACTTTTTTACTCAAATTTTGAGTTTAAAATTAAATTTTTCAAAAACTATGCATTGTTTTGACTTGATTTAAAAACTGGCTAATAGAACAGAATGTTGACTTTAAAAAAATGTATAATACTTAATTGTAAGTATTACCGTTATTTTTTAACTATTTTTTTTCCATTTTAAGTAATAATTTTTCTTGATTGCCCCCTCCCGCCTAAACGGGGGGAGATAGGCCCACTTCGCATAGTAAAAAATGCTTGTTTTTAACTGTTCTTGAAAAATCCGTTGTAATATCTTGTCCCATGAGTTATCGTACTCTTGCCAATAATTTTAATTTGCAAAATATTTAGCATTACTGAGCAAACAATTTCGGTTTTCATTGTACAAACCAAAAAAAAATTCTTGACAACATATTTTTCTAAGATACTGATACAAAAGTACAGAACGTTATAACTTGAAAAGAAAGCGAAAACGATAACATTACTTCACAAGTGTTTTGGCTTAAAATCACCGCAACAAAATATGGCTGTCTTCTGAGGAGAGGATTGTGAGACACCCTGTATATGTATGTATGTGCGTATGTAATTAATTATTTTATACTTCTTGAATGCAATTTGTCATTTTTTTAGTTTTTGAAATATCAATAACTGCAATAAAAAATTTAAGGGAACTAAACTTTAAAATTTACTACATAATAAATTTTTGTATTTGAAATCAATTGAAACTAATTTTAAAAGTTGAACATAAGAAGGTAGAAGTATAAGGTAAACATTTTAATTTGATTGTATAATAAGATTTACTCTTTTTATTTATAAATATGTTGAACTGAGTAGACTAATATTAAAGTTTCAAACTTTGTAAGTCTTAGTCGCTTTGAATGTATCTGATATTAAAGCTCATTATAAGACAGACTAGCCATCTTCTTTCTCAAATAGTAATATTTTCTGTTTATACTTACACAAATATATCCGAGACAAAATTATTTGTGGTCTGCATTCAGAAAAGAAGACAATTTTATGTAACAAATTCTTAACCCGTTCATGTTGTGTTGTAAAGCATGAAACTGAAACTAACTGCTTGTAATGTATAATAAATAGATAATTAATCTATAAATACAATCAACCTATAAATAAGGTGTACATATATGTATGTATATATGTACACATAATGTTACTTCAAAGTTTATTGCAATTTTTTATCGTTTTCACATTTCACCAAATCGATAAATTTAACTAAGCTAAAGAAGCGTTATTATTTTTTTTTTTTTTTTATTTTTTTTATGTTAAAATTTATTAAAATCTAAATCAGACAACTTAAATTTTCAAATTGCCGTTAAATAACCTTATTTAATGTCTATATCTTCTATTGTTGCACAGTTTACAAAAAAACTGTATTTAATTTGTGGATAATCCAACAAAAGTCTTTATTTTATGAATTACTTTAATAATTTAAATTAATCGCACATTAGTATTGTATTATTGTATTGAACAAAAAAAATGAAAAACTACCTTTTTTTAATTAAAAAAATCTTGTCCGTTCGATCTAAAGATTAGATTTGTTGAACATTGCTTGGATGCGAAAATAAATATGTAGTGAAGATTTTATCCACAATTATTAAGCGATATTTTAAGACCTTAAGAATTTTGTTACTGATACGGCGAACCGAATTCACATGAGTTATTTATCGGTACTTTATAATTAAATAACCTCAAGATTGACTTGAATATTGTACCTAAAAGAATTCCTGCGATAACTTTGTTTATCATTTGAAATCTAAAAATCAATAAATAAAACAATATGGAGTCCTCTTACGTGTAAGTTGATTCATAATTAATTTACATAAAATTAATTTATTGTTTAAATCATTCAAAATAAGAGTGGTTTTAAAATGGAAAATAATTATTTCCAAAGGATGTAGTATAATAATTATAAAACATGATTTTTGGTAAGCATTTTGGCATTATAGCAGACAAAGCCTTTTGTAAATTGGAAAAATAAACTGCTTTTGAATTTAAATGAAATTTCTTTATTCGCGGCATTAGAAAATTTGTATGTATCTTTGTGAACTGGAACGTGGTTTTAATGTTTACATACGTAAAATGAAATAAAATTTTAATTTTCACGAATAAAACGAAATTAAATTTCTCCTATTGCATACATATGTATGTACATATGTATGTATGTATATATATTCCAAATAAAAGTAAAAAAAAAGATACAATCATAATTTTCACGTTGTTCACTTAACATTTCAATTATTTCAATTTGTATTCGTTTCAAAATATTTATTGTCACGTATGTACATATACATATTTCAATGTGCACCTAAAATGAAATAACAAAAATTAATATTTGATTTTATTTTTCAAGTGAAATTTAATATTAAAATGTTTACGTAATCTAAAACGATAGTTTAATGTTTATAAAAAATAAGGAATTCAAATTTCTGATAATAATTACTGTAAATGGAACAATCAGTTACCGTTTTATTATGCGAATTTAAGTAAAATTTGATTTGTCGCATTAAAAATGTTAATAGTTCTCGACGTTTCAAGGTCGTAAGAATATAAAAAAAATATTTTTAATGAGATGTCTGTGTGTGCGTGTGTAATGATGCAGAAGATGCGGAAAGGACACTTATAAAAAAATGGAATGGGTGGTTAACCCAAAATATCTCATGAACTAATAATGCTAGCGACTTGAATTAAATTGTATATTTTATATTGTGAAGTAATACCAAACTGATACAATTAAAAAAAAAAAAATCAAATGAAGTTTTTTTTATAATTATTATATAATATTTTACGAAAAAATTAATTTTATTTCCATAATAATTGTATGTAACAAAAATAACGTTTTGGACTTCTGGTACTTCTTTCTTACAAAAATTGAAAAGCTAAAAAAACATTACTAAAAGTTTGTGCAATATATCTTTTTTAAATTAAAAGCATTGGCTTTAAACTAATTTCATCTTATACAAAATAAACGGTCAGTTTTTTCATAAAAATTAAAATCTATAAAAAATAGTACGCAAAATTGGAAAAAATTGATATTCGATTCTCGATATCTCGTGAAATAATAAGGTATGGACTTCCAAATGATTTAATTCTATGCTAAATTTTGTTGTAAACGTAATATATTGTTCTTAGAAAAATCCATAAATCTGTATTTTTGTATATAAGGAATACACGTTTTCAAGAAATGCTACTAAAATTGGTGAACATTGGGTTTCGACTAAGTATCTCGTTAACAAAAACAGATTTTGAAATCAAACTATGTATATCATCATATGCAAAATACTGTTGGTAATTTTTAATTAATCTTTTAGAAAAATTCAACTGACAACTTTTATAAAATTAAATGAAAAAAACGAAAATTTACTCCTACCATATATTTTCTGCCTTAAAGTGTTTTTTTTTTAATTGTCTTCATTCTCTAACAAGCAACACATAATTATATTATACAGAAAATAAATAAGAAAGAATACCAAAATTGTTTTTTCATTGTCTCCCTCAAACCTTTGTATATATCGGGTGATTTTTTAAGAGCTTGAGAACTTTTTTTAAAAAAAAAAAGCATAAAATTTGCAAAATCTCATCGATTCTTTATTTGAAACGTTAGATTGGTCCATGACATTTACTTTTTGTAGATAATTTCATTTAAATGTTGACCGCGGCTGCGTCTTAGGTGGTCCATTCGGAAAGTCCAATTTTGGGTAACTTTTTCGAGAATTTCGGCCGGAATAGCCCGAATTTCTTCGGAAATGTTGTCTTCCAAAGCTGGAATAGTTGCTGGCTTATTTGTGTAGACTTTAGACTTGACGTAGCCCCACAAAAAATAGTCTAAAGGCGTCAAATCGCATGATCTTGGTGGCCAACTTACCGGTCCATTCCTTGAGATGAATTGTTCTCCGAAGTTTTCCCTCAAAATGGCCATAGAATCGCGAGCTGTGTGGCATGTAGCGCCATCTTGTTGAAACCACATGTCAACCAAGTTCAGTTCTTCCATTTTTGGCAACAAAAAGTTTGATAGCATTGAACGATAGCGATCGCCATTCACCGTAACGTTGCGTCCAACAGCATCTTTGAAAAAATACGGTCCAATGATTCCACCAGCGTACAAACCACACCAAACAGTGCATTTTTCGGGATGCATGGGCAGTTCTTGAACGGCTTCTGGTTGCTCTTCACTCCAAATGCGGCAATTTTGCTTATTTACGTAGCCACTCAACCAGAAATGAGCCTCATCGCTGTAGACCATAAATCGGACGTAAAGCGCGAAACACATTTCGAACCGAACACTGATTTTGGTAATAAAATTCAATGATTTGCAAGCGTTGCTCGTTAGTAAGTCTATTCATGATGAAATGTCAAAGCATACTGAGCATCTTTGTCTTTGACACCATGTCTGAAATCCCGCGTGATCTGTCAAATACTAATGCATGAAAATCCTAACCTCAAAAAAATCACCCTTTATATTCGAATAATACTATCATGACTGGCAACGCTGCTGTGAAAGTGAAAAGTTGTAAACATTTATCTCCTCTGTATTTTATTTTATTAAAAATCAATTTAAAAGTTAAAAATATATGTATATAATCATCTATTTATTCGTACATCCTTATCTGCAAAACTTGCTCAGATTTATAAAACAGGTAATACATTATAAAACTTAAAATCACTTAAAATATCTGCAAACTTGACATCTGGATCTGATGAACAATAAGCGTAAGAGCTGTCTAACGTCACCCGACGGCATCGAACAAAACACCAACGCTAACAATAGATCAGTAAAAATTTTTAAAAATAACTGAAAAATTTCCATATCAGATTCAGATTTGCAAAAAATTAAATACATCATCGATGATTCCCTGCATAGTGAGCTCCAAAAGGCAACTGCGTACTTGGCATCTAAAGAAGATCTCAATGAACTAAATACAGAGATAACCTTCTTGAGAAAACAAAATGAAGACTTAGAACAGAAAGTTCATCAATTCGAGCAAGATGCGTATTGCTAGAGGAAGAACTCGAAGCACAAAGCCGTGAGCTTAAGGGTAAAAATATTATTTTCTCCCTTCCATCTGAAATCACTGACCCGGAAGAAAAAGTGCGATGCATAACTCAGCTGCTTTTAGATAAAGCAGATATACAAGGAATGCCCAAACCCATTAAAATAAGCAGAAACAACAACATAATCAAAATGAAATTAAACACTGGTTGCAACGAAACTGCATTGAAAATGCTTAAGAACTCTGCTAAGCTGAAGAACACAGGTGTTTACATCCAAAGAGATCTAACTAAGCAAATGCAGTTAAAACGAAGAATTTTGTTGCAATACAGGAAAGTCATCAAACAAAATAGACCAAATGCTCCGGTGCTAATTAAAAACAACAATCTTCATATTGAAAATAAAATATTTTATTTGAATAATAGTAATACACTTGAAATTAATGGAAATGATGGCGAAAGTGAACTACAGCAAATGTTTGGACAGCTGGACTTCAGAAGTGTCATAAACACAAAGCAGCCAAATACTCGTAGACGTCAAGATGAAAGTACTAGATCAATACCAACTAATGTTTCACCAGGGATGCCACTTCATCAAAGTAGTAGCAAAGGTAGTAGTAGTAGTAGTGTATCAAGAAATTGAGAATTAAATGCCGTCAGCTCTTTAATTAATTGTTTTCGTAAAATATTAGCGTATAACATATCTGGTCTCAAAAGTAAATTATTGTTTGTAGATTTTTTCAATTTTGTCAAAACTTTTGAAATATTTCTCCTTTTTGAAACACATGTAACAATAGAAAATACAAGTAAATTTATAAAATATTTCAATGGATATAAACTACATTGGATTCCAGCTATTTAAACATCTATCAAAGGACGTGCAAGTGGAGGTTCTGTATTTGGTATAAAAACATCACATCTTGAATTATATGATTTTACTGTAATGCAAGAAACAACTGTAATTAAACTATTAAAAACTAACAACATGTATATAATGCCTCTATATTTAAACTGTAATAAGTGGACCGAAGATTTTGAACAACTAAATGATACTCTCTCTATTCATGCAAATGGGAGTATATTATTAATTGGAGATTTTAATGCTAGAACAAGTTGCAATCAAATAACTACCCTGAGAAACATCAACAATGATTGTTTAAACTATAACTCTAGAACATCCAAAGACTTAACATGCAATAGTAATGGTACTGTACTACTCGATATGCTTCAACTGTATGATTTTATTCTTTTGAATGGATGCACCAAGGGTGACCTAGATGGTCAATATACGTTTATTGGAGGATCAGGCAAATCAGTGATTGATTACTGTATGGTGAATAATGATTGGATTGAACTCATAAATAAGTTTGAGGTTCCATACAGACATTTCTCTGATCATATGCCAATCACCGTAGAATGGAAAACAGAACCCGGCTCTCATCAAACAAATCTAAAGCTGTTACCCCGACTTAAATGGAGAGAAGACGAAGCGGAAACTTTTCGGCACAAACTGGACATCTGTCTCTCAAGAATCCCAACTGACATCGAGTCTTCAGATACTCTATCAATTGAAATTATAAAATGCATAAGAAATTCCGTGAGCAAATCAAGCGACAATGCAAGGAAAGCGTTCAAACAAAAATGGTTTGATAAAGAGTGTATGAGAGCAAGACAAAAATCATTTGCTCTTTTAAAAGCATTTAAGAGATCCGACAATGAAGAATTACGTAAATGGTACATGCAGTCGAATTCTCAGTATAAACGTCTATGCTATGAAAAGAAACTTGGTTTTGAAAATGAACAAGCACAGTCACTTGGCAAAACAAAGAATACAAAGGAATTTTGGAAACTTGCAAAGAATATTAATGGTACTCAACATATAATTGGCACAGGTGTATCCGCCGCTGATCTTTCCTCTCATTTCTCGAACCTTCTTCAAACAAACTCTAACTTAGACTTTACTTATGCTGAACCTCTCATCACTGATGATATATTAGACACCGATATATCTTTGTTTGAAATAGAAGCAGTTTTACGAAAGGCTAAAAATAATAAAGCACCAGGTGAAGATGGTGTACCGTACGAATTTTTTAAGAACTCATCTCAAAGTTTTAAGCTGCAACTTGTTGGGCTTTTTAACAAAATTCTTACGAAAGCGGAAGTCCCTTCCTCGTACAAAAAATCGGTTATCTTCCCAATACATAAAAAAGGTTCCTTAAATGACCTCTCAAAATACAGAGGATTATCTTTAATGAATATTATTGCTAAAGTATTTTGCGGAGTTCTTGTCGACCGTTTGGAAAAGTGGGTAGAAGAGAAAAAGATATTATCAGACTTTCAGGCAGGATTTAGGAAAAATTATTCCACTGTTGACCAAATCTTTACTCTGACATCGATAGTCAAAGCATTTGAGGCAAGAAATAAAAAGGTTTACTCGATGTTTGTCGACTTCAAAGCAGCGTTTGATTTGGTAAATCGCAATGCTTTAATATACAAACTTTCGCAGATGGGTGTTTCAACCATTTTTTTACATGTCATCAAGAATATGTATACAAAAACAGAAGCTAACGTCTGGGATGGAGCGCATTATTCTGAATGGTTTAGTACTGATTCTGGTGTCAAACAAGGATGTCTGCTTAGTGCACTTTTATTTTCACTATTCATTAATGACATAGTTAACGACTTACCTGGAGGAATTAGAATGGCCGGAATCCGGATAAATGCTTTACTTTATGCTGACGACATGGTCATATTATCGGAATCGAAAGAAAATCTTCAATTAATGATAAACCGACTGTCTGCATACTGCGATAAATGGGGGTTAGAAATCAATACTGATAAATCAAAAATAATGATCTTTTCGCGATCCAATCGGACTGAAGCTGGAAGTAATTGGAAGTACAACGGAAGAAGTTAGATATCTTGGAGTGAACCTCAATTCACGACTGAATTTTAGTAAGCACCTTGACATTAAAGCCAAAACATCACAAAGTCTAATAAACTTAACATGGAGAAAGATTTTCTCGAATAACCTTGTATATTTGTCTACCAAATACCTAATTTTTAATTCAGTTGTGAAGTCCACTTTATGTTATGCAGCTCAAGTTTGGGGAATGGAAGAGTACGAGGAAATTGAGAAATTTCAGAGGAGTTTCATCAAAAAAATTTTTAACCTACCAATCAACACCCCGAACTATGCGATCTACTTAGAAACTGGCTTACCAAAGTTATTTACAAGCACTTTGAAACTACAAGCGGATTATATTATTAAAGTCTTAGGTTTTCCAGATGAGCGACTGAGCAAAATGATGCTGCTTTACGAAATAAGAAACAAAGACTGGTGGTATGACAAATGGCAACGAATTGCCACTTCATTTGGTGAAGATATGCAAATTAATACAAGCAACATTCTTGATCTTAAGGAAAAAATGTATAAAATTATTCAGCTTAATGAAGACTCGGTTCGGAATCAATTTATAAAAACAGCTATTGAATCAGAGAGTCGAATATTATATAGCCAGTTACAATTTAATCTAAGCAACAATAACTACTTCAATGAATCTTTAAGCTACAAAGATATTTCTTTAATTTTCAAAGCTAGATGCGAAGTCTTATGTCTCAACGGTAGACCATACAATGGGAGTTTCAACCAGTTCTGTACGCTCTGCAATAATAAATCCAAAGAAGACTGCTTCCATTTTATAAGCGTATGTCCAATTTTCAAATACAAGAGATTCTCATATTTTAATAAATTCTCTCTCACTCTACAACTATCTGAAGGAAATTTGCAGATTTAGAAAACTGATTATGAGTGAATATGATTAAACTAGTAGATGTATATATGTATGTATGTAAAAATCATTATATAATTAAAACTAAAATTTAAAAGAAAGAAAACCAATGTAAGAAAAAATTTAAGTTGCTGGTCGAGCTGACGGCAAAGCCAAAGCTTTAAAATTCAAAACAAATGTTTATGTATTTATTTAAAAAAAATGTTAATAAATGAATTACTTACTTACTTACTTACTTAGTACTATCATGTACCACAAAATTGTGTAACGGAAGCGGAGCCATGTTGGGCTCTGCCTGTACAAAAATTAAGTGTGGAGCCTAAAAACGACTGGAAATATAAAGTATTGAAACAAAGAGAGGAGTATATTATTTCTATAGCAAATACAGTCGATGTAGGTATTTTTTTAAATTTGTATTTTTCAAAGTCAAGTGGGTGCGCTGCTTTCTTTTCATATCCAAACTATTCAGAGCAGACGTCTCAAAAGCTTTGAAAAGTATTAATTTTACTCATCCAATTTTATAATATACATAGGTATAAGTGACAAAATAAGTGACCTTTACTGATTTATTGAATTATTGACAGAATAAACAAGCTTAAACATTTGTATGGTACCTACATACATATACGTATACCTATCGCATAATTCTTTTTTTTTACCAAATAAGAGCAGCTGTGTTTACAAAAGTGCTTTCCAAATTGCTTACCATAGTGCCTCCAACAAAAAAAACTGCATTACGGAAAATCCTTCAATTGTGAGTGGAAATAATCCACAAATCCTTCCAAAAGTATTTTCTTTGGCCATTCAATTAACAAAAAAAAACAAGTGTGATACGTGTGTGCACTTGTTGCCGTTGTCAGTCAATCGGGAAAAGAGAAAAAATCCTCTCACCCACATCTTTTGTTGAGCTGACACGACACACAATGTTTAATACTTTCGAGAACCTGGTGCCCAACCAAACCTGACCACTGGGTTTGAGCAGATCCAGCGTGTAACAAGCTTAGGCCAATGACAGCACGCTGCAGCGCCAGCGGTCCGACAAGCTCAATCAAAAATACAAAATCAATCAATCAACACTATCCATTATTATCGGAGAAAATTCTCCCTAAATAAAATCAACACTTAAAGAAAACTAAACTAAACAAAAATATCATCATCATCAATTCATCATACATCTTATCATCACACATCTATTAGGTATCATCATAATTAAGTTAATTTACTATATGGAAATTCGTCACTCCACCATCATTGGGTAAATAGCAGAAAATAGAGCACAAAAGTATGCTATAATTTTTCCTTAGATATCGTTATCCGAAAGAAACCAAAAACTACGAAGATGCTGTGCACATCAGCTCTGGAAGTGTGATAACTCAATCTTTCTCTTTTTATATAGTAGCATGATATAAAAGTAGTGTGACTTATGTGCCCTATTGGAAGCTAACTTTTTGCTATCTTAAAAATACCATTATTAGTATTACGAATGTGTTTGAGAGTGTGTGAAAGCAACCACAACAACGAGAAGAGAAAGATCAAAGCACATATGGGTGATTATACAAAAGTTGGGTAACTCGATGTCATCAACCAATATATACAAAGTCTGATTATATTTTATTGAGATTGCAATTTATTTTAAAACAATGGAAAGACCTTTATTTAGTCACCCAATTTCAGTTCTTCATTTTGAATACAAGTTATTAAAAAAACACAATTAGTTCTTAAAACGTCAGTCCTCTGGCATGTCACAACCCTGAAAACCAACCATTAAGTGACTGTCTATTAAACATTATCATTGATTTGAGAAAACTTATTAAATTAATACAATCTGCGATGTATATAGTTTAATATATACTACAACTTTCATAATGCAGTGTTCTCCACTTTATTTAAAAAAATAAGAAATTTTGTGTTCAGTTTTATTCGTCAGTTTCTTGTGTGTTATTTAAATTTAAAATTCGTGCGAAATATCGCCGACTCAACGTCAAATCCCACTTTGAATTTTAATGTTGGTAATAAAGTTAGTTGCGTGTCGCACAATTTGACGGCCACCATAACTGTACCAGAGTTTGGGTTATGTTTGTTGTCTATACACGTGCTTAGCCAGTCAACACGTCAGTTTTATGGTGAGTCGTTATTTTTTTGTTAATCTAAAGTTTATTTTTATTTATTCGTATTAGACTTTGATTTGTTAAAATGTAGTTTGTTGATATTTGAAATTACAAAAAAAAACATTAGTCCAGATTATAATCTCAAATTTCGTCTTTTTCGTCAGTAGTGTGGCGTCAGTTCTGTGTCAGGTAAATTGTTATTGTTTTTCATTTCTTGATCATTAGTACTTTTAAGATGAATATTGTTAGATTTTGTTTGTTGATTACTTTTAAATATTTAGTAAAACTATGTGAAAGTAGTAAAAGATAAGTGAATAACGTTACGTTAAATGTCAAAAGTCTGTTTTGAAAACTGATGTAGTATTTTCTTCTAGTATTACATATTAATAATTATTTTTAATTGTTACTAAGTGATTTTAAGTGATCATTATTAAATCCTAAGAGATTTTTACTAATTTGTATTAAATTTCATTATAATACTTTCAAAACTGTGTATACTCGTCAGTCCTCTGGCAGTCAAATTCTGAAATTTTTAAATATCTTACAATGTACTCAAAAAAGTGACTGGCCCGATTGGGAACAATATATTAATTAGATTAGCTATCATATACACCCGAATTTATAGAAGTTTGATTTAAAAACTATCGTAAACAAAATATCCTCAAAAGTTACCCAACTTTTGTATAATCACCCATATGTCAAACAAATACTCTTAAATTTGCTTTCTGCTTGAAACAAGTGCTTGGCCTTGATGACATTTTCTCTGTGTTTTTTTTTTTTTTAATCATTTGTTGTGCTTGTTTTGGTTGCTTCCGTGCAGCTTGATACAGTCAAGAGAAAAAAAAATAATTTTATAAGAAATTTATAATTTGCAAAGATTTTTTTTACATTTTCATATGTTTAAGAATAAAATAAAAACGAATTTTTATTTAATTTTTTTATGAATTTTATTCTTTTTTGAGTATATATATATATACAAACTCATATGTAATAATATATGATAAAAAGTTTTCATGACACGAGATATATATGTATGTAAATTGTTTTTGATCAGAGATGAAGCTTATTGTTGAGATGTATTGATTTTTTTATTGTATATGGGTAAGGAAGATAATAAGTGATGGTGCAACTCGGTAATTGTTAGTTAGTTTTCTTAGACTAAATTAGGGGTTAGTGTGAAAAGGCAATCAATGGTGCAATAGCCAAGGTTTTTCCTGTGGTTAAGGCCCTATAACTTTATATATTGGCTTAAGTTTAAATTAAAATATTGTTTAATATGTATGGCGTTCTAAAAATAAAAGTCGGTTGACTTGGTTATCCTCGGGGTGTTCCTTCCCGGTTGTCATTTGTTGGATTTGTTGATTGGTTAGAGGGTTGTTGGCTTGTTTAGCCACGTCGGTGGGCTGACTCGGGGTCAGCGTAGAATGCAACGGCATCTTCGTTGTTGACTTGAATTATGTTATCATCCATAATGTCCATGACACTAAGGTACATGGGCTCTGGCAATCGCTGTTGGGTTGTCATCCTTCTTATTAGTTGGTTCGGGTGGCTAGATGAGTTACCTACTAACTTTTTAGCCAAGAGTAGTAGGTAGTTGTCCAATGTATTTATTCTCGCTTCAGAATAAATTCTGTCGTTTTTAAAGTATTTTTGACGCTCCCTGTAAAAGACAAGCCCAGTGCAGATTCTTAGGATCTTTCTTTCGAAAGCTTTTAGCTGCTTCATGGCCGTTTTGGAGATGGTGTACCAAACGGGAAAGCTGTATCCAATGACTGGTCTCAGCAGTTGTTTGTACATCAGGATTTTGGTCTGTTGACTTAGTCCATTGCTCTTCTTCATCAATGGATGGCCACGATGAAAGGCCCAGCTGGCTTTCCTAAGAACTTTCTGGGCGTGTGGGTTAAACTTTAATAGCTCGTGGAAATAAATTCCCAGGTACTGGACGGTCCTCTTGGCTGAAAGTGACGATCCATCTGGGAGTTTCAACTTCAGGTTTCTGCATATTGTCGCTTTTTGCGATCTTCTACGGACGACGAGTTCGCTTTTCACTGTCTGGTAATCCCGATTCACTGTGTTGAATTCTCTCTGGTGAATTCTCTGTAGCCTTTTCCTCAACCTTTGTCGGTGTGAATACAACTTTTGTACATATTCCGGGAGATGTTGGTACCTATCTTTGGATGTCATGGGAACCTTTTGAACGTCAAGAGCGTTGCCGATTGTCGCTTCCAGAATTTCGACGGCACCATCGATTTCATTATTCTGGAGGTTTCTGTTGGCAGGAGGAAGTACCAAGTGTTGCTCGATATGCCTCTGCAATCTCTCGACGTTGAGTTTTTTATAATTTATGTAGCCTGCTTGGGGTCTCGCAGTTAGGATGGCTGGCTGATTGAGTTTTATCGAAAGCAGAACTGCTTCGTGGTCAGAGTCGCTGGGCACCGTTGAACAGGTGAAGTTGCTGATTTCTGGAAGAATATAAATGAAATTAGAAGATAGGAAAAAATCTAAAGTTGATGGAGTTCTTGGAAAGGTTGGCTTTGGTTGCGACACTACAACCAGAGAATGTTCATCGCTGTGAAGGTCCAACCAGTCGACGATGAATTTGCCTTCAGCACTGATAGCGGTATCCTGCCACCTGTGGTGTCTTGCATTGAAGTCGCCACCAATTAGACCGTAAGTTGTTTGTTTTAAGACACTGTTGAGTATGTTGAGGTCGCCATGGATGTTTACTTTATAGGAACCGCATTTGAAGTAAACGCCGATTACTGTCAACTTTTCTCCTTGTCCTAGATCTATCTGGACCGCTGTAGCTTCGCTTGTTAGAAGGCCTGGGATGATAATTTCGCTGGTGCTGAAAGAGATCTTTTCCCTCAAGTAGATGGCTGTGCCTCTTCCGTGCTGACCTTTGTCCTGTCGGAAGGTCTTATATCCTACGATGTTAATATTGTTCTTTCGGGTAACATTTGTTTCACTTATAAGAGCGATGTCCGGTTTGTTGTCTTTCATGAACATGTTGAATGACGTCCTCTTATCAAGGCTGTATAATGAGTTTACATTATACGTCAGGATGCGGAGCTTCTTTAGTTGCATATTTGGAACAAGAAGGTGGCCAGTGCCACGGACTTATCTCCATCGCTGAGCTGAGAGTAATTTGGTGGAACCGCACTCCTAGCTTTTCCCATGACCGTGAGCAGGTCGGAACCAAATATTCTCTGGACTTCGCTGTTGAGGTTTACTGGTGCTGCGGCTTTGGTTGGTCCTGTTTTTGCTGGTATCCTTGGTGCGGTCATCTTGGCTGAAGTTCCTGTGACTTGTTGTGCCTTTGTTGGTGCTGGTTTGGTTGGTGGGCCTCCTTTTGCCATTGCTGCGTAGCTGATTGCCGGACGAGTAACCAAGCAAGCTGAATTAGCAGCAAACTCTTGGTGAGAACGCTTCTCCGCCAATAGCCTGTTCCTTTCTGTCAGGCGAGCCTTTAGCGTTGGGCAGCCTTTAAAGCTGGCAGGGTGTCCAGCTTTTTGGCAGTTGGCACACCATACGTCCAACCCAGTGTTTTCTTTGCGCTGGCACTGTCCTGGTTCGTGCTTATCCTTGCACTTAACGCATACAAAGTCCCGCCCGCAGTTGGTGGCCACATGTCCAAAGCGTTGGCACTTATGGCACTGAACGATGTCGTTGGATTTTAGCTTCTCCCAATGGACACTCTGGTTCATAATGCGAGTCTTTGTGTAGACCTCATTGATGTCGATGGACTTTGCTAATTCCACAACGAAGTTGTTGTACACCTTCCCTTGGGCCTTCTTTGCTTTGAAGGGTGACACTTTTATTACTGGCAGTCCCTCTATCCTCAGCTCTTCTTCTACTTCGATGGCGGCGTACGTGTGATGGATACCCTTTAACAAAAGCAGGTTTTTCCTGTCATCCTTTGGCGTAAAAGTGTTGAATTGTATCTTGCTTGTCAGCAAAAACTTCTTGACGGCGTCAAAAGATTCTCTGTTTCCAGCGTTGATGATGGTGGATTTTGTGTTACGGTTCTTGAAGGTCATGCTGAGGTTTGTTCCTTTGAAGTGTCTGCTTATTTAAGCGATGTTTCCAGAAAACACGAAAATTGGTGGCATTCCTGAAGATTTGGCGGTGTTGTCTTTAGGTTTGGGTGGCGGTGACTGAGTGTGGGTTGTTGTTGTTGTGGCTGGTTCCTTTGGTGGTTGGATTAGTTTTTTTGGCTGCTGTTTGGTGGCTTTTGGTATAGGTGGTGCTACTGTCGTTGTTAATGGTGCTTCGACATCCAGTTGAGGGCGTTTGACGTTGTCCTTTTTGGATGATGGCTTCCGTCTTTTTTGACCTGGCAATGGGGATTCAGAATTGTCAGCATCGCTTTCCATTTCCTCGGATTCCAGTTCGTCATTGTCCTGGCTTGGTTCGTTGATGGTGGCAGGTAAGAATTTGCCGATGGTTTCACTAAGCCTCTGACTGTATTCGGGACTTAGGTGCGTGGCTATCCTGGTTAGCAATTCTTCTAACGAAGCAAGCGCTGCCTCCGGATTAAATGGTTCGCCCATTTCCGGCTTAACTTTCACTTTTTTATTTTATAACACTGATTTAAACAAACAAATATTTTTAAAAAAACCTTTATTCGTGGAAAAGATCAGGGTGATTACTTGACTAGCGCAGGTTGCCCGTAGGTATACCTGAGTTTTAGCCTTTTAATTTAGGGGTTGATTTTTATTTCTAAATTTCTTCCGCTATAGGTGTATACTGTATCACTGCACTGCACTGAATGCTAATTATAATATTTTGGTCAACATACTCCAATTGCTTTCCATAGAATGGGTGCGTGTTAACTCCCCTCTTTGTTTAAGAAGAGCGTCCCGCTTCTTCTGTCAATTCTTCGACTCGCCTTAGCAAGTTACTGAATCTGATTTCGTCTTCTTGTTTTAAGCGTAATTGATTTGATGACCTCATCTTTAAATAATACATTATACAAATTGCCGAAAATATAATTATAGTCACAAGTACAAATGATGTCATTATTGGACTATTGACTGCTTCTTCTTGAAGAGATTCTATAAGATTAATGTTTTTAAATTTCAGTTCTTCATTAAATGATTCAAAATAATTTTTAATTTCAAGCTTATCTAATGTATATGTTCTGAAATAGTTTTGGATCATAGATGTGGGATTTTCATAAATTTTTCCATCTATTACTGTTTTATTTAGAAAATTAATTAAATATGTTCCATTTATTGTTACATTATTTACAGTATGTTTCCCTGATAATAAAATCGATCCATCTTTTATTATTTCTATATTTAAATTTCTTTCTTTAATTTTGTTAAAGACAGCTTTCTTATTATTTAGTAAATTAGATAAACAGTTGTTTCGTTATTTAGTTTACAGAAACTATATCTTAACTCTATTTTACATTCTTTAATATTAAAAAATTCATTTTCACATTTGGCAATTTCTTTCTCAATTTCCAATTTACCATCAGGTTGGCTTATAGCTCTAGTCTCAAATAGTTTACAGTTTTTAACAATTATTGGATATTTAATTAAGACAACTATAACTTCATTATTGTGTAAAATTTTAAATTCTGAAACATCCATTAAGTCAGTCATTGTCATACTTCCATGTTCATGTCTTGTAATTTCCTTAATATCTTGTAAGTTTAAAATAGCAGGATTGAGGGTTCCTGTTTTAGCTAATGCAATCGTTTGGACAATATTTTGTAATTCAATTACAATCAATTTATTTCGTTCTCTAACTAACCTTAATTGTGCGTCATTCTCTATCTCGTGCAGAGATTCTGATAATTTTTGAATTGCACTAAAAATCTCAGAGTTTGTTACAAACTGTTTATTATTATTCGTAATTAGTTCAGATATTTTATTGTCTATGAGGACTAAATCGTCATGGTCAGGAGATCCTGAAATCCATTTCCAAATTGTACCTATTTCGTTAATCCCTCGTCTGTATCTATTTGTTGTTCTTAGCTGTGCTAACAGTGTTTTAATAATAATTACGTCAGTGTCATTTGTAATGTCGAGATTGCTATCTTCTTTATTCATTGGGGATGAATTGAAGTAAAGATTTCTTTCAATTGCGGCCGTAGATTCTAAAATTACTTTTTCGAAGTATGAGAGATGGGTTATATGGAAGATTGTTCCATAATCGTTGTATAATGCCGCGTTGCCATTTTCCAATAGTAAATAGTTTTCTCGCGTGTAATCAATTATTTCCGTTGATACCAACGTTATCAGTGGTACTAATATTATTATTAAGGATTTCATTTTCCTGAAAAGATAAATTTAAGTTTTTATATTATCCTTGTGGACAATTCTATTTCTTTTATTTATACGAATTTTCCTTCCTAAATCTAACCTAACTCTTTGTTTTTTATATCTAGGTGTTAATTTATTTCTACATCCTAATATTTTTTCATATATTATTTGTTTTGGTGAATATGTCTTATGTTTTCTTTTCCTATTATGATAGTTTAACATTTGTTGCTGCGCTTTTTCTAATCTTCCTCTTAATTCCTCGTGTGTTACTTTATTATATAATACCTCGTATGGTTTTTCTCTTGTAACTGAATGTATTGACTTGTTATATTGTTGGGCTGCTCTGTAAATTGCTTCTAAATATTCTATCAAATTAAATTCTTGTTTCACACATCTTGCTATCTCAATTAGAGTTGAATGGACTCTTTCTATTTGTCCATTTGTAGAACTATGTTTCGGATCGCAATAATTTATTTCAATGTTCATTCTTTGCATTAAATTTCTAAACTGAATTGTGGAAAATCCTGGTTAATTATCAATCATGATGGTTTTTGCATCTGGAAAACTTTGAAGTAAATCTAAAACTTTTTCATCTAAATTGGTTTTATCCTCGATTGACTTAATTACAAGAAATTTTGAATAAGCATCTATGCAAGTTAAAAATTTCAAATTTTGGGCATAAAAGATGTCTATATGTAACTGTTCCCCCTCCTTGTTTGGAATTGGAGCCTCTCCAATTGGTATCTTCTGTGGGTGCCTGTCATATTTATTTTTATTACATATTATACAATTTCTTGCAAATTCTTTGAATTGTTGTGACATTTGTGGCCAATAATAATGTTTGTATACTTGTTTCAGATTTTCTTGGAAATTTCTATGAGCTCTATTGTGAGTTGCTTCAACTATATCAGCTTGATCATTTGTTCGTATAACATCAATGGGGAATAATTTCGTATAAAGGAATTTATTACTGAAAGTTTCTAAAAGTTTTGTTTTAATTTCGTACAGGTCTTCACTTGTACAATGAATTGCCACTACACCTGGTTGTAGATATTCTTTTAGTATTTTTATTAAATTTTCTACTGTGTCATATTCTATAATATGTCTTGTCCTTCCAAAATTTATTATCCTTTCATGAGCTGTAATTCTATTTTTGCAAAGTAAGATTTGTTGTTTGAATTGATTTAATGGCTTGGATGTTTCTTTAATTTCAACATTATCGCTACTTTCTGCTGAATGTTGTGTTGCGTCCGTTGAGGAACTATCCGTTAATTGGTTCAAGTTTTGTCTCGAAAGAGCATCGGCTACAACATTAGTCGTACCTGGTTTGTAAATTATCTTAGGAGCGTATTCCTCTATAATTGCGTGCCATCTTTTCATCTTTGGATTCGGATTTCGTGAAGAAACAGCAAAGGTTAAAGGTTGATGGTCCGTGTGAATTTCCAAGTTTCTTACACCGTAAAGGTAGTTTCTTAAGTTTTTCAAAGTCCAAACTATAGCATATAATTCTTTTTCGTTAGTTGCATAATTTCTTTCTGTGTCATTGAGGGTTTTGGAAATGAAAGTAATAGGTTTATCCTCTTGGGATAGAACTCCACCTATAGCATCGTTAGAAGCATCTGTTGTGAGAACAAATTTTTTCTCAAAATTTGGCTGTGCCAAAACTATTTCATTGATAAGATGATTTTTTAATTGTTTAAATGATTTTATTCCTTCTTCGTCGAGACTTATATTTGTTTTCTTTGAAACATAGGTCGATACTTTACCATTGTCTCCTTTCAAATGAATTGTTAGAGGTTTGGCTATGTTTGCGTAACCTTTTATGAATTTCCTATAATATCCTGTCAAACCTAAAAAGCTTCTTAACTGTCTGAGTGTCGTAGGTTCTGGAAAGTTTTTTATTGCCTCTATTTTTCTTGGATCAGTTTTTATTACATTATGGCCTACTACATAGCCTAAAAATTCTACTTGAGTCTGAAAAAATATAGATTTTTCTAAAGATATTTTCATGTTTGCTGTCTTTAGTACTTCTATTATTGTATTTAAATGTTTCTCATGTTCATCTTCACTATTTGAATATATAATTATGTCATCAATATAAACATGACAAATTTTTCCTACATGATCTCTTAGTATATCATCCATGGCGCGTTGAAATATGCTCGGTGCATTTTTCAATCCGAACGGCATTCTTAAGAATTCATATTTTCCATTGTTCACGGAAAATGCTGTTTTTTCTATATCTTCAGGGTTCATTTTAATTTGGTGGAATCCTGACTCTAAATCTATTGTTGAAAAATATTTTGCCTTTCCCAAATTAGAAAGTATGACATTTGCATCGGGTATCGGGTACTTATCCGACACTGTTTTTTCATTTAATTTCTTATAATCTATGACCATTCGCATTTTATTTGAGCCATCCGAATTTATTCCTCTTTTGGGCACTGCCCATACTGGAGAATTATATGGACTCTTTGATGGTCGCACGATTCCATCATTCATCATGCGATTAATCTCTTTGTTAACTAATGTATTGGCAGATAGGGGGTAAGGATACTGTTTACTCCATATAGGGGTTCCAACAGTTGTACGTATTTCTGCCTTAATATCTGTTCTGAAAGGAAGGTTTGTATTTATACCTGAATGGTCTTTTCCTATTTTTTGTTTTACTTTATTGATTATTTCATCTATATTCCTATTATTAATTATCATGTTATTACATTTTTCTTCCGGTATGTGAATTTTCTCACATTTATCCCTATATTGTAATATCCTTTTTCCAAAATCTAATTTCACGTTTGCGGCTTTTAATATATTACATCCTATTAGTAAGTCCGCTTCTAAATTATTAATCTCATAAAATCTAACTAATGTGTCAAATATTAGTACTTCATAAAAATGTGTTATTAACGTTGAACCGTTAATTGTTCTAACTTTTTTATTAATTATTAATTTTTGTCTTTCTTTTAGTGAGTTAGGTCTACAATAACAACATGTAGCTCCTGTGTCGATCAAGATTTTTAATTTCCCATATGGTCCATTTCTGAAGATATATGGTAATCCGATGGCTGTCCTAAAAAAGCTTCCTCATTTAAATTATTAACCCTTTCAATTTTAAATGGGGGTTGAGCGCTATTCGCCGCTCCTTCATGATTTCTTTTCTCAATTTGATTATTATCGAACTGAGGTCTCTGGTAATTATTGAAATTATTCGGTGGCTTTAAATTATTAAAATTATTGTTACCAAAATTATTATTCTGCCTAAAAGGATTAAAATTGCGCTTATTATCATCGAATCTTTTTTGCTCATACCTAGCAATTGGCCGATGTGCAGAACTACCAAGTTCCATTGGCTCAGGTTTAGGTTGCCTATTATGATGAGTGTTTTGGATACGTGGAGGAAAACGCAAGTTATTGGGGTTATTATTTATGTTATGTGCGTTACTTGCACCTGCTCTATTAAATTGTAACGCAAAATTTGTTCTTAGGTTATTTGATTCTAATTCTTGAGCTTTGGCAAGGGCAGAAGGTAAGTCCTCAGGAGACAATGAAAATAGAATGTTTGACAACGGAGGATTCAAACCTGTTATAAATATTCTTAGTGCATTCCTACGATTTGATAGATTCAACTGCTTCGTTATATCAGAATCTGTGCCATGGGTCATTATCGTTTTATTAATGAGTAAGGTTAATTTTTGATTAACAACGTTATAAGAATCTATCAGGGAAGTATGTCCTTGTCTCAGTACACTAAGTTCTTGTTCAATGATATGTATTGGTCTTTTGTCAGCGTACGCAAAGTCTAATCTTGCTATTATAGCGTCAAAGTTTAAAACTGTACCGTGATTCGTTAGTATATCATTAGCGCTGTTAGTTATTTTATTTCGCATTATTGTCAATGCTGCGAAGTACTTTCGACTTCCTTTTTTGTATAAAGAAATCGAATTGTAAGCCGCCTCGCGCCAACTTACATATGAAAGCGCATTACCAGTGAATTCTGGCAATGATTTTATAACGTCCAATGTTTCATTACAGATAACATTGTCCTCGATCTTTTGTATCTCATATTCGGTAACAACCGAACTGTTCGTCACTACTTCGAGGGCATGTTTAAGGGATCTTAATTCCGCTTGTAAAGAGACAGTGTTAGCTGCAATAAGCCTAGTTACAGTTTCTTCTGTTATATTCATATTTAAATTAAGGTTTTTGATGCCTTCTAAAATATCCTCCAGTATTATAAATTTTGAAAAAAATGTTTTCTTTAAAAGCCAAAATGTTAATACAAATTTATTCGTTTATGCACTTTATTGAGTTGTAACTTATTTATTAAATAATACATAGGTTTTGTTCTTTTTTTTTTTTTTTTTTTTTTTAGTTCTTACAATATTTTGTATCTGCTTCTGATGTTCTTCCTTCAGGGTTTATGGTGATGTTGGTGATCGAATCTTCCTTTTGAGGTTTTGTTTCTTTTTACACTATTGTCTTTGTGTTTATAAAATTGTATTATTATATTTTTTAGAGTTTCTATTTGCTCCGGTTATCACTTGGCGAATTTCGTTGTATCCTTTCATTAATTAGATTCTTTAAATTTTTAGAATAACTTTGTTGTTGGTTTTGTTGTAAGTACAAACTTATTTCTGCTCGGGTTCTGGGGGTATTCACTGGCACTGCTCGGGTCACGGGGGAATTATTTGGCATTCTATTTGTTTTATAATTTTTCTCTTTTCTTTATAAGGACACTTTTTATTTTGTTTCTCCTTTTTTTTCTTTCACTTAAGGATAAGGATACTTTTAATTTTTTGGTTCTCCTTTCTTTGAAGGATACTTATTTTTTCTTTAAGATTTGGGTTGTTTTTTTTTCCACACACGCACTTAAACGCGTTGACAAGTATTCTACCTTACTTTATTTTTCAGGTGTCCAGAATAACTTGTCCTGTCACGGTCGCCAATTAAATTAGTCGGTCGGGTTTTAGAGTTTTTAAAAACTTTATTTAATCTGCACTGGTCAGATTCCAGACTGAATTCGTAAATATAATTTTAACTTAAAAGTAAACTGTCATGAAATATGATAAACAAAGAACTTATGGTTTAATATATGAATCACTTATTTTGGGGAACAACATGTCAATACGTGATTACTTTGAATTGTAACATAATATGATATTTTATGATCGAGACGATCGTGCCCTTTCGCTAATTATAATATTTTGGTCAACATACTCCAATTGCTTTCCATAGAATGGGTGCGTGTTAACTTGCACCCCATATTGCACCCACCGAACCGTGCCCCCTCCCCATTGCACGCACACGTATTGCACCCACCCCAAATCATAAAGTGTTCCCAAGCAGGGGGGTTGCAGGGGGGCAGCATGCCCTCCCTTACAGATCCCACTGTTGCATACACCCAAATTCACACACACATTACTGTTGCATACACCCAAACTCGCACCTACCATTGTTACTATCAAAATAAGACCACTCAAGCAAAAAAAAAAGAATTAAATTAAAATAGTAGTTGTGGTTATTTTTAATTTTCTCAAAAACTAATAGACATAAAATCATCTAGTTTTCAGTTTTTGATCAAAAACAAATAAGAGCAATAAATTCTGAAATAAAAACAATGGTAGATAACCTTGAAGTATTAAAAATTACACTTTAAACCTTTTTTTTAACTTTTTACTCAAATTTTGAGTTTAAAATTAAATTTTTCAAAAACTATGCATAGTTTTGACTTGAATTAAAAACTGGCTAATAAAACAGAATATTGGCTTTAAAAAAATGTATAAAACTTAATTGTAAGTATCACCGTTATTTTTTAATTATTTTTTTCCATTTTAAATAATAATTTTTTAAAATTGCCCCTACCGCCTGAACGGGGGGAGATAGACCCCCCCTCCCATAGTTAAAAATGCTTGTATTAAGCCCCTATACCAAAAACCGTTATTATATCTTGGCGCCAAAGTTATCGTACTCGTGCCTCAATTTTAACCGTTCGAGTTAGCTTATGGGAATAGCAAGCATGGGCAAACAATTTTAGTGGGCTTGTTCAAGATTTAGATTATCATGTGGTTCTAGGTCAGCGTTTTTCCTTTTTTTCAGCTGAAGATAAATAACTAAAAATATTAAACCCATTGCACAGGTGGCGCCCAACGTTGGGCAGACTCAGCAGACTCGTCGAATGAGGAACTGGATAGGATGTTGGCATTGGATGTTATTGAACAAAGTGAAAGTGCCTGGAGTTCGCCTATTGTCTTAGTTCGCAAGCCAGGAAAGAATCGGAAGCATAGTGACCTGTTAAAGTTCCTGAAGAAGTCGTTGAGACTGTTCCAGATGGCTTTCTCCTATTGCCATACAGTCTCGTAGGGTTTTTCTCTTTAACTGGGGTTTTTTGGCATGAGGAATTAGCAGATATGCCACAATGGTAAGATGTGCCTAGAGGCGATAATACACTAAGCGCATATTTATGAGGATAAGAGGTAAGAAACAAGTCTAGAGTGTTGGCGGACTGACCTGCAACGTCAGGAATCCGAGTTGGCTCCTCAACTTACTGAGTCAGGTGGTTTAACTCAGCAAAAATCTCGACATAACTTCCTTCGGGTGTTGAATGGCCAGAAAAGCGCAGCTACGAAGAATTGTGTACATTGAAATCACCCGTAACAACGATCTTACTGTGCGGAAAATGGGACAAAAGTCGAATTGCTATTTAGACTTGGTCTACAATAAATAAAACATATGTGAATGATGCGCCTCTGGACGGTGAATTTAAACCACATATGATTAAAATTTGTGTTGGTGCACTGACCATATTGTCGTAGAAGTTGATAGTCAACATCATTTCGTACATATACGGCTAGACCATGGTGAGAAAAGAATAAATGCACTAGGCTATAACCTTAAAGGTTAAACTCCGAGTGGTCAGTGATTTCACCAACCTGAGTTTCGCTTAGTGTCAAAACAGCTGGCCTATTCAAAAACGTATAAACATATGCAGATTTTTTTTTTAAATTTGACAAACCATTTATTGTTATGTGCGATGCATCTACGACTGGTGTGAGTTGCGTTTTGGTTCAGCACGACAAAGACGGCATAGAACAACCGATTTATTATTTTTCTTACAAATTAAACAAAGCTCAACGCAATTACAGCGTCACCGAACTGGAATGCTTGGTTGCTGTATTGGGCGTTGAAAAGTTTCGACCTTAAGTGGAAGGTCATCATTTTACCATTGTCACCGATCATTCAAACCTCAGATGGCTCATGAGTCAAAAGATCTAAGTGGAAGGCTAGCGCGGTGGAGTTCGCGACTTCAAAGATACTCATTCCTCATAGAGCATCGGAAGGGGTCTCAAAACGTAACACCTGACGCGCTCTCTCGAGTATATACTACAGATAAGATTGCTACTTTAGACTCAAGCACCACGAACCCTTCCGATGTCTTGCAGGTTGATCTCGGTTTAATAGTATTAAAGTCAGAAGAGAACATGAAATTAATCAAGACGATAGAAAGGAACAAAACACAGCTACCTGACCTTCAGGTTTCGGAAAATTTTGTATATAAGAACATAAAACACTGCACTGGGGATCCCATAGAAGACGATCTCGTCTGGAAACTCTGGATTCTCTCGGATCTAACCACCAGTGTTGTGCCATGTAGACTATAAATGTAGACTACATGATTGTCTACATGTAGACAATTCACAATTGTCGACATAAATTTGTCGACAATGTAGACAATGTAGACAATTCGCAAAAACCATCATAATTCATAATTTATCCTACTAAAATGTACCTATGTACCTATCGAACCAAAAACAAAAAAGTTAAAAAAAAATACAATAAGAAAAAGTTGTGTGTAACAACAAGATAGTCGTAAAAAATCATTTGTTCTAAATCTAAACGCGTACCTACCTAGTTCTTTGTTTATAAAGATATCGAAAAACTTTTGAATTATGTTAGATATTTGTAATGATAACCAAAAACCAAGCCTTCTTACTTCACTGGTTCACTATCACTGCTCAGGTTTTAAAAAGGTCGTCATCCAACGTCAAAGTACCTTAGTAGGTACCACTCGCCCTGAATGGAAAATTTTTAGTTTTCATTTCGTACCTTTATACTACATATGTATATGAACTTCATATCATATCACTCTACTAAATTTCATTTTTCTACAGGAAACGGAAGTGCTTCACAATTCATAACGATTCCAATAAAGTTGGCGGATACCACGCCCGCCCGGAAGACCTTAAATATTCGATTTTTCTTTCGTAGATAAATGCACTTATACCTACCATTCGACCGTTCTTATTTCATAATCCTACAGAAGTCCCAAGAACTCTTTTTAAATGAAAAAGGGAATAAGTTCCAAAGTTTCCTAATATTAAATTTTAATGGAAAATGTCATCTCACCACCCACTTGATTCGATTGGCTCATGATTGTACCGTCTTCGACATCGATTTTACTGAAGTAGTATGGCGGCAGAAGTCAAATCGTTTATCGGAGATTGAGTGGTCTGTAAATCTACCAAAGCTCCGAATTATATTCTAAGACCGCCTATGGGACAATCTTTCATTGTAGACCGACCATCTCAACAAATTTTTATTGATTTTCTTGGACCATAAGGTTAAAAACTGGGAACTCGTACATCATTGTTTGCTTAGACCACCTTGTCATGTTCGTACTCGCAAAAGCTATAAGAAAAACAACATCTGAGACATCAATCGCAATTTTAGATGAAAATGTTCTCTAGCGTTTTGGTGTGCCAGAGTCATTTCTTTCAGACAACGGAAAACAATTCATATCGAAAGAATTTCCAAAATTTCGTTAGTCCAATGGCACTAGACACGTCCGAACAGCTTCATATTCACCCCAAGCGAATGCCAGCGAAAAGGCTAACGATGTATTTTAGCCGCGATTAGATCCTATATTTGTTCACACCAGACCAACTGGGATAAGCATCTAACATTTGTTATGAGCTCTTTGAGAGCTTCATTCCGCTTTGGGGGTGTCTCCGCACGAAGCTTTATTCAGCCAGTACAAGCTCCAACACGGGTCAGACTATGCCTTGCTAAGAAAATTACGTAATCTCAACAACTCAGAGTTTGAAATCTTACCAAAATTAGTGGAAATGAATCTTATTCATAATAGGGTGAAAGAAACTCTTGCTACTGCCCATAAGGTGTACGAAAGGGTATATAATACAAGAAGTAAATCTTGCAAATTTAACATTGGACAAACAGTTTTAAAACGAAATTTTATTTCGAGTGATAAATTGAAAAAGCGAAATGCTAAGCTCTGTCACAAATTAATTCAAGCTAAAATAGTGAAAATTGTAAGTAACAACTTGTATGAACTAGGGGACTTAAAAGGAAATTCACTTGGCATAATTCATGCTAAGGATATAAGGATTTAGTCCAATTCTTATCCCAGCTGCATTGTTAACCGTGGATTAAAATTAATTTCAAGATTCATCAACCTTTTTCATTTCATTTTGTGTCCTGACAAACAAAAATTGAAATGTTGTTGAAGTAACTTAAAACTAAGTTGCTAATCATACGAGTGTTAGAGGATGAATTTTGTGTCACGACTTAGTAAAATAAACAGAACTTATTTTCTGAAAATTCTTCACATTGATCAGCAGTGACACTTAGGCGAACAATCTAAAAAACGGTCTTAGTTAAGTTCGACAATTATCATGTCAGATTTTCCCTAAGCAGACTTTATTAATGCTCTGCTTTCTTTTCATATCCAAACTTTATTCAGAGCAGACGTCTCAAAAGCTTTGAGAAGTATTAATATTACTCATCCAATTTTACAATAAATAAATGACAAGACTATTACTAATTTATTGAATTATTGACAAAATGAACGAGTTAAAACACTTTTATGGGACCTACATACATATACGTATGTCGTATTATTCTTATTTTTGAACCAAATAAGAGCAGCTCTGCTTACAAAAGTGCTCACCGAATTGCTTACCAAAAAGCCTCCAAAAAAACTGTCTCACGGAAAATCCCTCAATTGTGAGTGGAAATAATCCACAAATCTTTCCAAAAGGATTTTCTTTGGCCATTCAATTAACAAAAAAAAATAAACAAGTGTGATACGTGTGCGCACTTGTTGCCGTTGTCAGTCAATCGGGAAAAGAGAAAAAAAAATTCTCTCATCCACATCTTTTGTTGAACTGACAGACGGAAAGTATAGTCACGACGAACAAAGTTTAATATTTTGGAGAAACTTTAGTTAAGTTTTATTGACTTCAAAATTTTAATACTGTTCACAATTTTCTTTGTAAGTTTATTTTAAGTCTTTAAATGGTTTGGCCGATGGCCGTCTACCAGACTGACATTTACATTTCAGTTTTTGTAATAATAATACTAAAGAAAAATCTAATATAAGGTTTTCAAAAATTAAATTTAGCAATTTTGGCAGCGCCTGTAGCGATCCGACAAGCTTAATCAAAAATACAAAATCAATCAATCAACACTATCCATTGTTATCGAAGAAAATTCTTCCTAATTAAAATCAACACTTAAGGAAAACTAAACTAAACAAAAATATCATCATCAATTCATCATACATCTTATCATCACACATCTATTATCGTCATAATTAAGTTCATTTACTATATCGAAATTCATCACTCCACCATCATTGGGTAAATAGCAGAAAATAGAGCACAAAAGTATGCTTTAATTTTTCCTTAGATATCGTTATCCGAAAGAAACTAAAAACTACGAAGATGCTGTGCACATCAGCTCTGGAAGTGTGATAAGTCAATCTTTCTCTTTTTATATATAGTAGTGTGACTTGTGTGCCCTATTGGAAGCTAACTTTTTATTATCTTAAAAATACCATTATTAGTATTATGATTGTGTTTGAGAGTGTGTGAAAGCAACCACACCAACGACAAAAAACAAATACTCTTATATTTGTTTTCTGCTTGAAGCAAGAGCTGTCTTGATGGCATTTTCTCTGTGTTTTTTTTAAATATCATTTGTTGTGCTTATAAAAAAATAATTGAATAAGAAATTTATAATTTGAGAAGATTTTTTTTAAATTTTCATATCTATTAAGAATAAAATAAAAACGAACATTTATAAGATCGGTAAGGAGATGACGTTTCCCTTTTGAATTTTTATTTAAGTTTTTTATGAATTTTATTCTTTTTTAAGTATATATTATTACAAACTTATAGATAATAATATATAATTAAAAGTTTTTATGACACGAGATATATATATATGAATTGTTTTTGACTGGAGATGAAGCTTATTGTTGAAATGTATTGATTTTTGTATTGTGTATGGGTAGGGAAGATGGTGCAACTTGGTAATTGTTACTTAGTTTTCTTAGACTAAATTAGGGGCTAACGTCAAAAGGCAATGAGTGTCGCAATAGCTTAGGGTTTTCCTATGTTTAAGGAAAATGAGAGGAGGATTACACTCAGGGTCTCAAGAAACACCCAGGGCTCCCTTTAACAAAATTTAAAGATTTTTTTTTATTTTATTTGTTTTGTTGTGGTTTAAGATATAATCAATTATACTTCGTCATGTAAGTCGCTTGTGTCTGGATTCCAGGAATCTAAACAAAGTTACGAAACTTTATGCATATCCTTTTCCTCATTTGGAGTGTGTGCATTAGTAGTGTTGATCTGAAATACGATTCCTCTAGCTGTAGATGCATTTGAAAAGACAGCGTTTAGTATGCCCGGTAGACCCTTGTATTAATTCAAAGTTATGCCCTCCGGCCTCTGAAATGCAGCTCAACGCTGGTGCAGTTTGATTTACAAACATGGGTTCTATCGAATTGAAACAAAACGTGTTCGTGTATCTAGACGATTTGTTGGTTGTGTCATAAACATACAAGGAACATACTCTGAGCGTTATTGCGCAAGGCAAATCTGACGATAATCTTCTGCTTTAAAGAGCTACGTTATCTACTCTTCATTGTGTGTTTAGGTTGCGTTAAAACCGACTGAGATAAAGTTAGTGCAATAAACGAATTTCCCGTGCCTAAAACACCACGATCAGTAAGACGATTTGTAGGTCTACCAGGTTGGTACCGACGTTTTGTACCTAATTACTCCACACTTGCAGCATCAATAACAGACACTCATAAAAAGTACAAGACTTTCTCGTTTTCTCGTGAAGCTTTAGAAGCTTTTGAAGCGCTTAAAACTGCCTTAACAACAGCACCAGTGGTGGAAAACCCCATATTTGATAAAACCATTTATTATTGTGTGCGATGCGTTTACGGCTGTCGTGAGTTGCGTTTTGGCTCAACACGACAAAGATGGCATAGAAAAACCGATTTAATTGTTTTCATACGAATTAAACAAAGCTCAACGCAATTACAGCGTCACCGAACTGGAATTCGATTGGCTCATGATTGTACCGTCTTCGCTAACGATTTTACTGACCTAGTATGGCGGCAGAAGTCAAATCGTTTATCGGAGATTGCGTGGTCTGTAAATCTTCCAAAGCTCCGAATTATATTCTAAGACCGCCTATGGGACAATCTTTCATTGTAGACCGACCATTTCAACAAATTTTTATTGATTTTCGTGGACCCTATCCAAAGTTAAAAACTGGGAACCCGTACATCATTGTTTGCTTAGACCACCTTATATATAAGAAAAGCAACATCTGAGACATCAATCACATTTTTAGATGAAAATCTGGTGTGCCAGAGTCACTTCTTTCAGACAATGGAAAACAATTCATATCGAAATAATTTTCAAAATTTTCAAAGTCCAATGGCACTAAATGTATTTTAGCCGCGATTAGATCCTATATCGGTTCACACCAGACCAACTGGGATAAGCATCTAACATTTGTTATGAGCTCTTTAAGAACAAGTGTCCATTCCGCTTGGAGGGGTCTCCGCACGAAGCTTTCCACGGGGTCAGACTGTGCCTTGCTAAGTAAATTACGTGGTCTCAACAACTTAGAGTTTGAAATCTTACCAAAACCAGTGAAAATGAATCTTATTCATAATATGGTGAAAGAAATTCTAGCTACTGCCCATAAGGTGTACGAAAGGGTGTATAATACCAGAAGTAAATCTTGCAAATTCAACATTGGACGAACAGTTTTAAAACGAAATTTTATTTTGGGTGATAAATTGGAAAAGCGAAATGCTAAGCTCTGTCCCAAATAAACTTAAGCTAAGATGGGGAGAGTACGATAACTTTGGCGACAAGGTTTAATGACGGATTTGTATAGAACAGTTAAAAACAAGCATTTTTTACTATGGGAGGGGGGTCTATCTCCCCCCGTTTAGGCGGTAGGGGCAGTTTAAAAAAATATGTACATTAAATGGAAAAAAAATAATTAAAAAATAACGGTAATACTTATAATTAAATATTATACCTTTTTTTAAAGCCAACACTTTTGTCTATTAGCTTGTTCTTAAATCAAGTCAAAACTATGCATAGTTTTTGAAAAAAAAATTGTTTTAAAGTCAAAATTTGTGCAAAAAAAAGTTAAAAAAAAGGTTTAAAGTGTAATTTTTCAAAACTTTCAGATTATCTACTATTTTTTTTTATAATTCATTGCTCTTATTTGTTTTTGATCAAAAACTGAAAACTAGATGACTTGATGTCTTCTAGTTCTTGAGAAAATTGAAAATTACCAAAACAAAATATTTTAATTAAATTACTTTTTCCTTGCTTAAGTATTAACGTAGTCTCATTTTGATAATAATAATCGAATATGGATTAAGATATACCTAGGGTAAATTAATTTTTCTTAAATCCAGCTTATTTAAATGCAAAAGAAACTTTGCATTCACCCCATCTTGCACCCACCGCACCTTGCACCCTCCCCACCTTGCACACACTCCAACTTGCACCCACCCCAAATCCTATAGTGTGCCCAAGCAGGGGGGTTGCAGGGGGGCAGCATGCCCCCCCTTACAGATCCCACTGTTGCATACACCCAAACTCGCGCACACCTTACTGTTGCATACACCCAAACACGCATTACGCATACGCAAATACCATTATTACTATCAAAATAAGACCACTCAAGCAAAAAAAAAGAATTAAATTAAAATAGTAGTTGTGGTTATTTTCAATTTTCTCAAAAACTAAAAGACATAAAATCATCTAGTTTTCAGATTTTGATCAAAAACAAATAAGAGCAATAAGTTCTGAAATAAAAACAATGGTAGATAATCTTGAAGTATTGAAAAAGTTACACTTTAAACCCTTTTTTAACTTTTTTTACTCAAATTTTGAGTTTAAAATTAAATTTTTATTTTCAATTTTCTCAAAAACTAAAAGACATAAAATCATCTAGTTTTCAGTTTTTGATCAAAACCAAATAAGAGCAATAAGTTCTGAAATAAAAACAATGGTAGATAATCTTGAAGTATTGAAAAAGTTACACTTTAAACCCTTTTTTAACTTTTTTTACTCAAATTTTGAGTTTAAAATTAAATTTTTATTTTCAATTTTCTCAAAAACTAAAAGACATAAAATCATCTAGTTTTCAGTTTTTGATCAAAACCAAATAAGAGCAATAAATTCTGAAATAAAAACAATGGTAGATAATCTTGAAGTATTGAAAAAGTTATACTTTAAACCTTTTTTTAACTTTTTTTACTCAAATTTTGAGTTTAAAATTAAATTTTTATTTTCAATTTTCTCAAAAACTAAAAGACATAAAATCATCTAGTTTTCAGTTTTTGATCAAAAACAAATAAGAGCAATAAATTCTGAAATAAAAACAATGGTAGATAATCTTGAAGTATTGAAAAAGTTACACTTTAAACCTTTTTTTAACTTTTTTTACTCAAATTTTGAGTTTAAAATTAAATTTTTCAAAAACTACGCATAGTTTTGACTTGATTTAAAAACTGGCTAATAGAACGGAATGTTGGCTTTAAAAAAATGTATACAACTTAATTGTAAGTATCACCGTTATTTTTTAATTATTTTTTTCCATTTTAAATAATAACTTTTTTAAATTGCCCCTCCCGCCTAAACGGGGGGAGATAGACCCCCCTCCCATAGTAAAAAATGCTTGTATTAAGACCCTCTACCTAAAAACTGTTATTATATCTTGGCGCCAAAGTTATCGTACTCGTGCCGCTAAGATAGTGAAAATTGAAAGTAACAACTTGCAGGGCCGGATTGAGGGAAGGGCAACCGGGCGGAAGCCCCGGGGCCTCCACAAACGGGTTGCCCCCACAATAGAGACTTCGGAAAATTTTTGTTTCAAATTCCAATTACAGTTTGTTCTTGCCGTCTGATCTGATCAGACATTCTCTCTGTGCGGTACAAAACAAAAGCAAACATTAGTAAAAGAATTCGTTCACCTAGTCTGGTTGAAGACATTAGCTTGTCTTTCAACATAAAAAATCGCAAAATGAAATTGCATGATCAAAGGTTTGGGCGTTTTACCCCATTACAATGTCTTCCCGATTCTGAAGATGATGATAGGATTGATGATTCTGATGACATTGTTGTTCAACCAATTAAAAAAATTAAAATACCATCCATCTGTGTATTGCAAAAAACTTGCGACAATATTCACAAAGTGCTCAGTGATTTAAACATTAATGACTATTTCATTAAAAAAATGTCAATTGGGATTAAAATAATTTGTGCAATCAGTGATGATCATGCTAAAATGTGTGCTAAGTTAAAAGACCTAAACTGGCAATTTTGCACCCACGACCTTTCATCAGTCAGATCTTTTAAGGTTGTGCTTTTTGGCCTTGAAGAAATTGCAATTGAAAAATTAAAACATGAACTATTAACTCTTGGCTTAAAATGCCAAAATATTAAAATGATAAAAAAACAATACAAACATTATAATGACATTTTTTACATAGTTTTTCTTGAAAGTGATACTATTAAACTAGCTGAACTTAAAAAGAATGTGAGATCTGTGTTTAAAACCCAAGTAAAATGGGACTTTGCAAGGCGGCAAAAGCAGAAATTTACACAGTGCACCAACTGCCAAATGTACGGTCACGGCGAAAAAAATTGCCATATAAAAACCCATTGCGCGAGATGTTCTGATGCACATGAAACCAGTAAATGCAAATCAAATAATATTAAATGCGCTAACTGCAATGAAACACATGAATCAACTGACCCATCATGCCCGAGTCGGAAGAATTTCTTTGAAATGAGAGAAAAATTGTCATCGAGAAACAGAAAACATATATGTACATAACTGTGAGGACTGAGAGAAGTTCAAATCAGACATATGTATGTTCCTAATGTCTCCGATTTTCCTCCTCTTCCACTTCGTCGCAAGGCTCCATATAATATCGCTCCGGAGCCAACTCAAGGCAATGATAACATAAACGATTGTACTGCATGGCCAAACAACAACAACAATTTCAACAACATCAACAACATCAACAACAACACTGGACCAGAAATGGTTAATGAACTGTTCTCGATGGAAGAGATCAACGCACTGACAGCCGAAATGATCACTCTACTTGGTAATTGCAAAACTAAATCAGATCAATTTAATACCATTGCACAATTAGCTATTAAGTATTTGTATAATAAGTCCAAGTAATGAATAATACATCTTTGAAAATAATTTGTTGGAATGCTAAAAGCATTCGATGTAAATATGTAGAATTTTTTGCTTTTCTTAACAAGCATAAAGTAGACATTGCATTAGTAACTGAAACATGGCTTAGCTATGGTGATTGTTATCTAATGGAGAGTATGTGTGTTATCGTTTAGATAGAGACGAGAGAAGGGGTGGTGGTGTTGCCGTGGTAGTCAAAAAAACTATACATCATAAATTAATTCCCATTGTTGATACTAAAGTAGTACAAAATATTGGTATCGAAATTCTTTTTCTAATGGTTATTTTTTAAAAGTTTTTGCTGCATACTTTCCGGGTCGCTCTACGTCCGTCACCTCAAAAGAGGTTTGATTTAAACAATGAATTAAGAAAATTAGTTAGTTTTCAAGATATTTATTTAATTGGAGGAGATTTTAACTGCAAGCATAGAAATTGGGGGTGTTTAAGAGCAAATGCTTGGGGAAATAGATATATTGCATAATTTAAACACAAATCACTCTTTTGATATTTTATATCCACCTCATCCAACTTACTACCCTACAAACAGTAGGGCAAGTCCATAACCATAGACATTTTTCTAACTAATATACCGGGTTTATTCAGCGAACCTTTTGTGCTAAACGAATTGAGCTCTGACCACTTGCCTGTGGTCATTGACACTTTTATATCCCCTCTTAGTCAACGAAATGAAGCTTTTGATTTTAAAAATGCTAAATGGTGTATTTATAAAAGAGAATTAAAAACGAAATTGAGAAATCTCGCAGATAATTTCACACCGGACACAGATCAATTTAAAATTGATCAAACTGTTGCTTCCTTTACATCTGCAATAATCGAAAGTGTTGATCAGGCTGTACCTAAAAAAGCAATCAAAATTAAAAGCACAAATGTCCTTCCACCAAATTTAGTCGAATTGATTAAGGTGCAAAACAGATACCGAACAAACTAGAAATAGCTTCTATTTCACTGAAATGAATATTCTTAACTCTATTATAAAAGAAGGTATAGCAGTTTTTAGAAATAGAGCCTGGAATCAGAAGTTGCTAGGGTTGGATAAAGCAGGCAAACCATTCTGGAATATAGTTAAAGTTATAAAAAAACGAAACTCTCATATTCCTGCCTTAAAGGTAGGAAGTAGTTTAATGATTACGGGATCTGAAAAAGCAGATGCATTAGCAACGACTTTTTATGATGCACAATTGTTAGCTAGCAATGTCATTACAAATAATACCATTGAATCTGTTGTTTCTCATTTAATAAGATTAATTAACTGTGATACGGGTGGTGGTGAAAATTACTTCATCACCATTGAAGACATCAAAGATGTTCTTAATTCTTTGAAAACAAGAAAGCCTGCTGGATTTGATAAATTAAAAAATTTGTATTTGAAAAATATGCCAAAGCTGGGAGTTAAATTCTTACAAAAACTTTTTAATTCTTGCCTTAAATTGGGATATTTCCCAACTGAATGGAAAATAGCAAAGGTTATTCCAATTTTAAAACCTGGTAAGGTAGCTAACTTGTCTGTTAACTACAGACCGATTAGTTTGCTGAGTTCTCTTGGTAAATGTTTTGAAAAAATCATTAAAAAGAAGCTTATTGAACACATTAATTCAAATAATGTTTTGCCCTTAGAGCAATTTGGATTCCGTGCATGTCACAGTACTGTGCAAAAGGTTAATCGCATAACAAAACACATAAAAAGTAACTTAAATGTAGGAAAAAGTACGGGTTTGGTGTTGTTGGACGTTGAAAAAGCTTTTGATTCCGTTTGGCATGAAGGACTATTACATAAGCTATTAATTTTCAATTTTCCTATGTACCTCATTAAAATTATAAAATCGTTTTTGTCTTTAAGAAAGTGTTTGTGTCCGTTAACAATTGTCTTTCCCAAAGCTTTATTTGTGTCGCAGGGGTCCCCCAAGGATCTGTACTTGGTCCAATTCTCTACAATGTGTTTACGTCTGACTTTCCAAGACTTCAAAATTGTGAAACAGCTATCTTTGCTGACGACACATGTATTTATACTTCAGATTCAATTGGTTCCACTATTGAAACTAACTTGCAATCTGCACTGTGTATAATACAAGATTACTTTAGTGACTGGAAAATAAAGATAAATGCTGCTAAGACTCAGGTGGTCTTTTTCTCTCGAAAAAGAAAACCCTGTTTCTTACCAAGTAACAATCTTATTCTTAACGGTTATAAAACAGATTGGAAGTCAAGCGCTAAATATCTAGGGGTTTTTTTGGATAAGAGATTAACGTTTATTACACACGTACAAGAAGTTATTAAAAAAATTAACCTAACAATCAAAATACTGTACCCATTTATAAACAGAAAATCAAAGTTCAGTAGTGACAACAAACTACTGATCTATCGGGTGATTTTTTAAGAGCTTGAGAACTTTTTTTTAAAAAAAAACGCATAAAATTTGCAAAATCTCATCGATTCTTTATTTGAAACGTTAGATTGGTCCATGACATTTACTTTTTGAAGATAATTTCATTTAAATGTTGACCGCGGCTGCGTCTTAGGTGGTCCATTCGGAAAGTCCAATTTTGGGTAACTTTTTCGAGCATTTCGGCCGGAATAGCCCGAATTTCTTCGGAAATGTTGTCTTCCAAAGCTGGAATAGTTGCTGGCTTATTTGTGTAGACTTTAGACTTGACATAGCCCCACAAAAAATAGTCTAAAGGCGTCAAATCGCATGATCTTGGTGGCCAACTTACCGGTCCATTCCTTGAGATGAATTGTTCTCCGAAGTTTTCCCTCAAAATGGCCATAGAATCGTGAGCTGTGTGGCATGTAGCGCCATCTTGTTGAAACCACATGTCAACCAAGTTCAGTTCTTCCATTTTTGGCAACAAAAAGTTTGTTAGCATTGAACGATAGCGATCGCCATTCACCGTAACGTTGCGTCCAACAGCATCTTTGAAAAAATACGGTCCAATGATTCCACCAGCGTACAAACCACACCAAACAATGCATTTTTCGGGATGCATGGGCAGTTCTTGAACGGCTTCTGGTTGCTCTTCACTCCAAATGCGGCAATTTTGCTTATTTACGTAGCCATTCAACCAGAAATGAGCCTCATCGCTGAACAAAATTTGTCGATAAAAAAGCGCGAAACACATTTCGAACCGAACACTGATTTTGGTAATAAAATTCAATGATTTGCAAGCGTTGCTCGTTAGTAAGTCTATTCATGATGAAATGTCAAAGCATACTGAGCATCTTTCTCTTTGACACCATGTCTGAAATCCCGCGTGATCTGTCAAATACTAATGCATGAAAATCCTAACCTCAAAAAAATCACCCGATATAAAGAGATTTTTCAAGCGATTATGTTCTATGGATCACCTGCTTGGGGAAATTGTGCAAAAAGTCACATACGGAGACTTCAAATTTGTCAGAATAAGCTTCTGAAAATGATGCTAAATGTTCCATGGTGCTTTGCAACAATCGAAGTGCACGCCTTAGCCAACATAGAAATGGTTTCCATGAGAATTTCAAAATTAAGTGAAAAATATATAATTTCTTGTTTATCTTCCGACAATTTCCTTATCTCAAATCTAGCTTCTTAAACTTAGTTATAAAACATTATTTTTGTTAAGTATTATAATATGTTTATTATATTATAAACAAATTAATTTATTTATTGAAGACTGATAAATGTTTTACTGTTATTAATTATTATTTATTTTTTCAAATGTTTAGTATCTTTTTTGTATTTCAACGTTATTTTGTATGTAACTTATTTATCTATTAAATTATTTATTTCACCGTTTTTTTTTTTATATTTTTTTTTTTAATATTATTATATGTTTATATATTTATCAACTTTTTTGTATCTGTTTATTTTATTTTGATTTATTATTTATTTATTTATTTATTTGTTTATTAATTAATTAATTTATTTATTTATTTATGTATTAATTTATTTATTTATTTATTAATTTATTTATTTATTTATTTGTGTATTTATTTATATATTTATTTATTTATTCATTTATTTATTTATTTTTCTCTTAATAATGATACTGTATGTTTATTCGTAATAAAGACTGATATGTACAATATTATGTACACAAATATATATCTTTTGTAAAAGCTGTTTTGAACTGGGTATTGTATGACTTCGTGTTTAAACCACCCCTTCTCTCAACACATCTACGCCCTTTTATGTTTTTTTTTAAATTTATGTTTAATGAAGGTTTTTAACAGTAGCTTTTCCTTCAAATCTCTAATTTAAGCTTTATATAATTGATTACAAAATATATACTTGGCAGTAGTAAGGTAGCATATATACCAATCTCTGTAAATTGTGCAATATAGGTTTAAGTATGAAAAATGTAAACACAAAATTTGGCTACAAATAAAATATAATTATAATAAATTCCAACTAGTAAATACTAGTAAACATCTTTTCCTTTGATATGTACATCTTCTACAGAAGATGAGTGGTCTCGAAACCGCTTTGTTTGCAACATTTTGGAACGATATCTTTGACCTACATTCCCAAACCTCGAAATTGCATTGAGAATGTATTTGGTTTTGATGGTAACAAATTGCACTGGAGAGCGATCATTTTCAAAAATGAAAATTATAAAAAATAGGCTTCGAACCACGATGGGACAAAACCGTCTATCGAAGCTTTCTCTCCTGAGCATTGAAAGCGATTTACTCCGAGAACTGGATTTCAACGAAATCATCAACGATTTTTCGGCGAAAAAAGCTCGAAAGGTTCCGTTCGTTAACCCTAAAATTTAATTTCAGATAATTCTTTTTTCCGTTTATATTTATATGTGTTTGTTCAATACTAAAGGAATCTACTTGGTTTCACAATAAATTATTTATTAAAAAACTCGAGTTAAAAAAATGGTTTACTTTATTTTGAAAATAATTGGTAATACTTTCGAGAACCTGGTGCCCAACCAAACCTGACCACTGGGTTTGAGCAGATCCAGCGTGTAACAAGCTCAGCCCAATGACAGCAGTGCAGCGGTCCGACAAGCTCAATCAAAAATACAAAATCAATCAATCAACACTATCCATTATTATCGGAGAAAATTCTCCCTAAATAAAATCAACACTTAAAGAAAACTAAACTAAACAAAAATATCATCATCATCAATTCATCATACATCTTATCATTACACATCTATTTGTCATCATAATTAAGTTAATTTACTATATGGAAATTCGTCACTCCATGATCATTGGGTAAATAGCAGAAAATACAACACAAAAGTATGCTATAATTTTTCCTTAGATATCGTTGACCGAAAGAAACTAAAAACTACAAAGATGCTGTGCATATCAACTCTGGAAGTGTGATAAGTCAATCTTTCTCTTTTTATATAGTAGCATGATATAAAAGTAGTGTGACTTGTGTGCCCTATTGGAAGCTAACTTTTTATTATCTTGAAAATATCATTATTGGTATTATGAGAGGTATATATAAATGAATTGTTTTTGACCGGAGATAAAGCTTATTGTTGAGATGTATTGATTTTTTTATTGTGTATAGGTAAGGAAGATAATACAGCGATGGTGCAACTCGGTAATTGTTAGTTAGTTTTCTTAGATTAAATTAGGGGCTAACGTTAAAAGGCAATGAGTGTCACAATAGCCTAGGGTTTTCCTGTGTTTAAAGGAAATGAGAGGAGGATTACACTCAGGGTCCCAAGAAACACCCAGGGATCCCTTAAACAAAATTTAAAGATTTTTTTTTTATTTTATTTGTTTTTTTTTTTGTGGTTAAGGATATAATCAATTATACTTCGTTACGAAAACTTATGCATATCCTTTTCCTCATTTGGAGTGTGTGCATTAGTAGTGTTGATCTGAAATACGAATTTTAGCAGATTCCTCTAACTGTAGATGCATTTGAAAAGACAGCGTTTAGTGTGCCCGGTAGACCCTTGTATTAATTCAAGGTTATGTCCTATGGGCAAAACACCACGATAAGGAAGACGATTTGTAGGTCTACCAGGTTGGTACCGACGTTTTGTACCTAATTACTCCACACTTGCAGCATCAATAACAGACACTCATAAAAAGTACAAGACTTTCTCGTTTTCTCGTGAAGCTTTAGAAGCTTTTGAAGCGCTTAAAACTGCCTTAACAACAGCACCAGTGGTGGAAAACCCCAAATTTGATAAAACCATTTATTATTGTGTGCGATGCGTTTACGGCTGGCGTGGGTTGCGTTTTGGCTCAACACGACAAACCGATTTAATTTTTTTCATACAAATTAAACAAAGCTCAAAGCAATTACTGCGTCACCGACCTGGAATGCTTGGTGGCTGTATTGGGCGTTGAAAAGTTTCGACCTTAAGTAAATAAATAAATAAATTAGGAACAGTCCGTAGAGAACCAAGGCCTAGTGACTTACAACTCTCAACCATTCCTGTGTGCGAATAATTGCAGGGATGGAGGGGACCTAAAGTTTATATGCCGAATCCAAACGGCCAATTTGAGAAAGCACTTTTTCATGACAAGAATTACTCTTGGAGAATTTGTCAATTCCTCGCAAGAGGCAGTACCCGTGAAAAAAACTTTAGGTGGCACAGGCAGGGATCGATCCCAAGACCTCTCGCATAACAGTCCAACGCACTAACCATCATGCCACAGGTACTACTCGACCTTAAGTGGAAGGTCATGATTTCACCATTATCACTGACCATTCGAGCCTCAGATGGCTCATGAGTCAAAAGATCTAAGTGAAAGGCTAGTGCGGTGGAGTTTGCGACTTCAAAGATACTTATTTGTCATAGATCATTGGAAGGGGTCTCAAAACGTAGCGCCTGACGCGCTCTCTCGAGTATATGCTACAGAAAAGATTGCTACTTTAGACTCAAGCACCACGAACCCTTCCGATATCTTGCAGGTTGATCTCGGTGTAATAGCATTCAAGTCAGAAGAGAACATGAAATTAATCAAGACGATAGAAAAGAACAAAACACAGCTACCTGACCTTCAGGTTTCGGAAAATTTTGTATATAAGAACATAAAACACTGCACTGGGGATCCCATAGAAGACGATCTCGTCTGGAAACTCTGGATTCCCTCGGCTCTTACCACCCACTTGATTCGATTGGCTCATGATTGTACCGTCTTCGACAACGGTTTTACTAACCTAGTATGGTGGCAGAAGTCAAATCGTTTATCGGAGATTGCGTGGTCTGTAAATTTACCAAAGCTCCGAATTATATTCTAAGACCGCCTATGGGACAATCTTTCATTATAGAACGACCATTTCAACAAACTTTTATTGATTTTCTTGGACCCTATCCAAAGTTAAAAACTGGGAACTCGTACATCATTGTTATCTTAGACCACCTAACCATGTTCGTACTCGCAAAAGCTATAAGAAAAGCAACATCTGAGATATCAATCGCATTTTTAGATGAAAATGTTCTCTCGCTTTTTGGTGTGATAGTCACTTCATATCGAAAGAATTTTTAAAATTTCTTGAGTCCAATGGCACTAAACACGTCCGAACAGCGTCATATTCACCCCAAGCAAATGCCAGCGTAAGGTCTAATCGATGTATTTTAGCCGCGATTAGATCCTATATCGGTTCACACCAGACCAACTGGGATAAGCATCTAACATTTGTTATGAGCTCTTTAAGAACAAGTGTCCATTACGCTTTGGAGGTTTCTCCGCACGAAGCTTTATTCAGCCAGTGCAAGCTCCAACACGGGCCAGACTATGCCTTGCTAAGAAAATTACGTGATCTCAACAACTCAGAGTTTGAAATCTTACTTATCTTAGGGTGAAAGAAACTCTCGCTACTGCCCATAAGGTGTACGAAAGGGTATATATAATACAAGAAGTAAATCTTGCAAATTTAACATTGGACAAACAGTTTTAAAACGAAATTTTATTTTGAGTGATAAATTGAAAAAGCGGAATGCTAAGCTCTGTCCCAAATAAATTTAACCTAAGATAGTGAAAATTGTAAGTAACAATTTGTATGAACTAGGGGACTTAAAAGGAAATTCACTTGGCATAATTCATACTAAGGATATAAGGATTTAGTTCAATTCTTATCCCAGTTGCATTGTTAACCGTGGATTAAAATTAATTTCAAGATTCATCAACCTTTTTCTTTTCATTTTGTGTCCTGACAAACAAAAATTGAAATGTTGTTGAAGTAACTTAAAAAAGTAGCAGTGCAACTCGAGGAACCAAAAAGCCATCGGAAGGCGCTCTTCTCAAGAGCCGCTTTAAAACGGCCTTTTACATTCTTGCCAAGATTGCCAAGAATGAAGAGACCGGAGCGATTCATGAGAGGGGCGCCCAATATAAAATAAAGTACCAGAAGGTTGTTGATGAATACAACAACCTTCTGGCCAGCCGAGAAAAGGCCGTTAAGCGAAACAGATCTCAGGAAGAGAGCTGCTCGTCTCAGAAAAAGAGCAAGCTTGACGACCGGACAAAGCCAGGGAAAGCACCATCTTCTGGAGCAACGCAACTGCGTACTCTTAGTGAGGTTGTCAGGGATGACCTCCAAGTAGCAGTTGTGGATGAGCTCTCCACAAACAGCAAAGGTCAAAGGTGTGGAACTCTATCGAGGGCAAGCTCTCTGAGATGGTGTTTTCATACACAATAACAAACAGTGAGGGCCCCTACTCTAGTTTTGACTCTGGCGAGGTGCTCAGGGGGTATAGGGTAATCAAGTCTGCTGACAGGTTTTCTAGGGATTTCCTTAGTGAAAGCATTGTTAAGGTTAGCAATGACTGGGAGGGCTTGAAGCTCAAGCTTATCCCGGCTAAGGACGTCCCTATACAACAGAAGGCTCGCATTTGGTTGCCGCTCATGAGCATAAAGCCAAGCGTACAGGATTTGATCCGCGGTCTTCAGAGGCAAAATCCGCTGGTCCCCATGCACGATTTGGCTGTGATAAAAGCAGAAGAACCACAGAAGACCAGCGCCTCTTACCTTCTGAGGATTAGCGAGGAAAGCCTAGGGGCTCTCAAAAAGGCCGAGTACAAACTTAGTTTTGGCATAAGGAATGCCAAAATTAAAATTCTGCAGAGTCAGGGAACAGACACCAACAAAGCTGATGACAACGTCGAGGTTGTCACTCTAAGTGTGCTTCAGATAATCTGAGAGTTTTCCTTAGTTAGGAAAACTTCGACATTGACGTTATCCAAGAACCGTGGATAAATGGCCTCAAGGTGCGAGGCCTCCAAGACAACCAATACGACCTCTTTTATAAAACCGCAAATCAAGACCAAGGTAATCCCAGAACTTTTATTTTAGCTAAGAAACATTTAAAAGGTTTTTTATGTCCAAATTTTAGCACTCCCGATCTGACAGTTGTCAGATTCGAAGGTAATAATACACAGGTTTTACTGTTGGCCTCTTTCTACTCTGCCCACAATGCACCATCACCTTCCGGAGGAGGTGTGCAAAATCATAACCGAAGTTAAGACCGTAAAGGCAAACCTTCTGATCGGAGGCGACGCGAATGCTCGGCATACCCTTTGGGGAAGCTCTGAAATCAACGAACGAGGTGAGTCACTTTTTGATTTTATTATTGCTCATAATATGACCATTTGTAACAGAGGCGATACTCCCACTTTCGTCTTTCCGAGCTCGGAAAATTATGATGGATTTGAGGATGTGCTTGATGTTACTTTAGTAAACAACCGTAATTTATTAGTGGAGAATTGGAGAGTTTCCCCTTTGAATTCGTTTTCGGATCACAAGTGGATTCTTTTTCAAATTAATTTCGAGTCGAAAAACCCTCCGCCTTATAGAAATCCCAAAAGAACTGACTGGAAGAAATTCAGTCAAATCGCTAATTCCAAACTGAGCAACTTACCGAATCTCACAGAATCGATAGTAGACCTTGAATCAAAGGTGAAAACCTTTGAAACTTCTACAAGTAAAGCTTTTAGAGTCTCTTGCCCAGTTAAATATAGCCGTCTTAGTCTTAGGAAAATGACGAGGACAATTTTCAATATCTGCCACAAACATAAGTTTTACCAACCGTATAAAGACTCTCTTAAAATTTACAAGCAAGCCCTGTCATCAGCCAAAAGACAAGGCTGGAGAGATTACTGTCAATCAATCGAAGACATAAAGGACTCTGCAAGGCTCAGCAAAGTTTTATAGAAGGAAAATTGTAATCCTTCATTTCTAAAAAAGCCTGATGGAACCTGGACAGCCTCTCCAGCCGAATCTCTTGAGCTACTGATGAAGATGCACTTTCCGGGTTGCGAGAATGATAACCCCGAACCGCGTGAAACCACAGAGCTAAACTTAGCTCATGTGGAGCAAGTCAATTCCGTTATAACCAGAGAAAATATTGTTTGGGCCATCAATACTTTCTCTCCATATAAATCCCCAGGCATGGATGGCATACTGCCAGTTATGCTTCAAAAGTTGCATAATGTGGCAGCCCCATGGCTGGAACAAATTTTCAAAGGATGCCTCCTTCTCAAACATGTGCCCATGTCGTGGAGACAGGTCAAAGTAGTTTTTATCCCGAAAGTGGGTAGACGAGGTCACGAATCCGCGAAGGATTTCAGGCTAATAAGCTTAACATCTTTTGTGCTTAAAACCTTGGAGCGCATTCTTGACTACCATATTAGAGAAATCCTAGTTGGACGACCTCTCGAAAGCTCTCAGCATGCTTATCTTAAGGGCAAATCTACGGAGACTGCCCTCCATGAGGTAGTGCCTACTGTAGAAAAAACAATCCAATCCAACAATCTTATTAGACATAGAAGGTGCTTTCAACAACGTCCTTACAGAATCCATAGAAGAATCACTCGTTAAGTTCGGTGTAGAATACTTCATTCGAGAATGGATTATCTCCATGCTCAGTGGTAGGAATATTCGAGCCACTCTAGGCAATACAATCGCAACAAAACACGTGAGTAGGGGAATACCCCAGGGTGGTGTCCTTTCGCCTCTTCTATGGCTTCTGGTCATGGATACAATTCTCGTTAAATTGGAAAGATGTGGAGTGAGGCGGTAGCCTATGCGGATGATTTGGTGCTATTGGTGTCAGGAAAGTACACCTCTGTGATTAGTGAAATCACGGAGTCAGCTTTGAAGAAAGTAAGCAGCTGGGCCACGAGTTGTGGACTAGGAGTTAACCAAAGTAAAACTGAACTGATGCTCTTTACCACCAAAACTAAAGTACCGCCCTTCACGCTACCTCGACTCAACGGTCAAATCCTATCATTGTCTTCCAGTGCAAAATATTTGGGAGTTATACTCGACCCTAAATTAAACTGGAAACGAAATATTGAAGTGCGGGTTAAGAAGGCCTGTGTTGCTTTCTACGCCTGCAGCAAAACTTTCAGCAAAAAGTGGGGACTTCAGTCGAAGATGATTTTATGGACGTACACAGCCGTAGTACGTCCAATCTTAACTTATGGTTCGATTTTGTGGTGGCCTGCTCTTAGCAAAGCCTATAATATCGATAAGCTAAAGAAGGTTCAGAGAACAGCTTGCGTGGGCACCACAGGGGCCATGCGTACATGCCCAACGGACGCCTGAAACGTTATTTTGGATCTTCTACCAATCGACCTTTTTATTAAATACATAGTTTCCTGCAACGCTATTGGGCTGAAGGAATCAAACAGCTGGTTGTCAAAACCTTATGGTCACAGCAACACAACGAAATTGATTTCCTCAGATATTATCTCGGTAGACACTGACTACTGCACTGCTACTTTGAGCCTTAATAAGGGTTTTAAGGTAATTTTCCCATCCAGAGAAGATTGGGAGGATGACATCGTGTCGATAGGTTTCGATACAACCATCTTTACTGACGGCTCAAAGATGGAGTGCGGAGTTGGTTCTGGGATCTTTTCTGAGTCCCTAAATGTAGCCAAATCCTTTAGGCTTCCTCACTTTGCTAGCGTTTTTCAGGCTGAACTGCTGGCAATTAGGGAGGCATGTAAGATTTTTAAACAAAGCCCAAACCAAAACCGAAATGCGGCTATCTTCACAGCCAGTCAGGCAGCTGTCAAAGCCATTAACTCGGCTACATCCTCATCTAAATTGGTCCAGCAATGTCGCGATGAGCTTGCGAGCCTGAACATTAACCTCGGTGTCACCCTGATCTGGGTTGCGGGTCATAGTGGTATCGTGGGAAATGAACGGGCTGACGAGCTAGCCAGGCAAGGATCGGCCCTTTATAACTCACTTGCGGAAATGGTTAACATTCCTCTTGATGCTATGAAGGGTAAAATCTTTTCCATCTATCAAACTGAATCTAACCGAAGGTGGAGCAATTTACCCAACTGCATTATATCTAGGAAGATATGGCCCACCTATAATAAAACCCGTACAAACGATCTTCTATGCAGGCCAAGGCAAGACATAGCCAGGATTGTTGCGGTTTGTACCGGACATTGGCCTATAGGAGTTCATGCAGAGAAGTTGGGTATCTCTTACAACACCTTTTGCCGTAGTTGTAGCGACCAAAGAGAAAGTGAAACGATAATCCATTTCCTCTGCAAATGTCCTGCTTTGGCAAGCACTAGAATGAAATGCTTTGGGAAAGCATTCTTTCACGAACGTGATGAGCTATCTGAGACAAAGATTAGAGACCTAATCTTTTTTCTCAATGCGACAAAATGGCTCTAACATAATCGCTATGAAGCTTCTCTATAAATCTTTTCCTTTCTATCACAGGTCAAACGAGTTTTGGTATCAAAACGGCGCACTACAGCGCTAATTGGATCTCAGGCTAGGTTGCCTTGAGATCGCCATTTCTACCTACCTACCTACCTAACTTAAAACTAAGTTGCTAATCATACGAGTGTTAGAGGATGTGTCATGACTTAGTAAAATAAACAGGGGTGGAATCGGCTAAGGCGATAGTTGACTATCATTTTTTTGATAGTCAAATTGACTATCGTTTTCATTCCGTCTGTGTAAGATGATTTGAACTCAATTCAATTCAATTGAACAATTTCAAATTCAAATTGTCAAAATTCATTGTTGCCTTGGTGAAATTTTAAATTGATTCTTATAAAATTTTCTAAATAAAAGTATCAAATTGGCTGATTTTGAATAAAATTCTTACTTTTCTTGCTTTTTTCGAGTGTCGTAAGCTTTGTCGGTTACAGGAATGTGTTTTTTTAAAGAACTAAGTGAACTAAGAAAATTTTCCAGTCGTTTGTGTAAGCGTCTGGTAGCTCTATTCGGAATAAACATATTTATTTGAAAACGACTATCACATTTTTTTGTGACAGCTTTTTAGGTATCAATTTGACTATCACCTTACGTAGATCAAGTTCGATCATTTTGATTGTCATTTATCAACAATCACCTTAGCCGATTCCACCCCAGAACTTATTTTCTGAAAATTCGTCAGATTGATCAGCAGTTACAACTAGGCGAATAATCTAAAAAACCTGTCTTCGTTAAGTTCGACAACTATCATGTCAGATTTTCCCTAAGCAGACTTTATTAATGTGCTGCTTTCTTTTCATATCCAAACTCTATTCAGAGTAGATGTCTCAAAAGCTTTGAGAAGTATTAATTGTACATCTTTATGTTACATACATATACGTTTGTCGTATTATTCTCATTTTTTCCCAAATTAGAGCAGATGCTTACAAAAGTGCTAACCAAATTGGTTACCAAAGTGCCTCCAAAAAAAAAATTGCGTTACGGAAAATCCTTCAATTTTGAGTGGAAATAATCCACAAATCCTTCTAAAGGGATTTTTTTTGGCAATTCAATTAACAAAAAAATAAGTGTGTTACGAGTGCGTACTTATTTCCGTTGTCAGTCAATCGGGAAAAGAGAAAAAATCCTCTCGTCCACATCTTTTGTTGAGCTGACAGTCACGACACACAATGTTTAATACTTTCGAGAACCTGGTGCCCAACCAAACCTGACCACTGGGTTCGAGCAGATCCAGCGTGTAACAAGCTTAGGCCAATGACAGCACGCTGCAGCGCCAGCGGTCCGACAAGCTCAATCAAAAATACAAAATCAATCAATCAACACTATCCATTATTATCGGAGAAAATTCTCCCTAAATAAAATCAACACTTAAAGAATACCAAACTAAACAAAAATATCATCATCATCAATTCATCATACATCTTATTATTACACATCTATTTTCCATCATAATTAAGTTCATTTACTATATGGAAATTCGTCACTCCATGATCATTGGGTAAATAGCAGAAAATAGAGCACAAAAGTATGCTATAATTTTTCCTTAGATATCGTTGACCGAAAGAAACTAAAAACTACAAAGATGCTGTGCACATCAGCTCTGGAAGTGTGATAAGTCAATCTTTCTCTTCTTATATAGTAGCATGATATAAAAGTAGTGTGACTTGTGTGCCCTATTGGAAGCTAACTTTTTATTATCTTAAAAATATCATTATTGGTATTATGAGAGGTATATATAAATGAATTGTTTTTGACCGGAGATAAAGCTTATTGTTGAGATGTATTGATTTTTTTATTGTGTATAGGTAAGGAAGATAATACACCGATGGTGCAACTCGGTAATTGTTAGTTAGTTTTCTTAGATTAAATTAGGGGCTAACGTCAAAAGACAATGAGTTGTTACACTTTTTTCTGTCAGTATTATTGATAATTATTTGGAAACAAATTATTACAAAACAAAACTAAACTAAATCGATAAACAAACTAAACCAACGACGGCGGCTGCGTAGCGACGAACTTATTAACTCGCACTCAAATGTGTACGAACACGACACAAAAGAGAGACTAAAAAAAGTGCAACAATACAGCTCGTTGACGAAGCTGTAACCGCGGCTGCTCAGCTGGGCTGGGTTCTTTTGGAAGAATTTGTTTATATAAATTATAACAATGTTGATTGATTTATACAATTAATCAAATTGCTACAATTTGGAATATGTTATTGCAAGTACCACAGTGGGGTATGTTGCAATAAAAATGGGCGCCAGGAATTTTTTTTAACAAACCGAAGAAGAAAATTCCAAAACTCTTAAGCAGATTTAATATCTAGAGAAGACAAGTACTTCGCGTTTCGAAGCTTGTCTTAAATCGCTGAAATAAAGGGTAGTGGATAAGCATCCCTATCAGTAACCTCATTTAACTTCTTGAAGTCAACACAGAACCGATAACTACCATCTTTCTTCTTCACCAGAAGAATCGGCGATGCCCAAGGACTCTTCGGCTTCTCGATCACTCCAGCTTCCAACATCTCCTGGAGCTCCTGATCGATATGTTTCTGAATCGCTGGCGAAACAGGGTAATATCGTTGTTTTATCGGTTCTGCGGACGTCCTAATCTTGTACTCTACTAAATTGGTGCACCCTAAACCTTCGGTCATTGATTTAAAAAGTGGTTCTAACACTTGTTCTAACTTCCTATTTTCCGAATCGTTCAAATCCGATTTTTCCCTAATAGCTACCATGTCTGTCATCGAGGCCAATCTCTCTTGGCTAGAAAAATTCCACACCCCTGATCTCAAATCCGGGACTATGCCCGATAGTGCCCAAAAATCGGCACCCAAGATCAACTGGTGTGGAAGATTCGGAATGACTAGACATTCTATTAAAAAGGATTTGTTCTCAACCTCTACTGGTAGAGAAACAGATCCAGCTACACCTACACCTGCTCCATCTGCTAACGCTACTGACCCAACACTACTCTTTCCTAACCTAAGCCCTAACTCTTTAAACATTTTCCACCCGTCACCACCCACAATGGTACGAGAGGCTCCTGAATCAAGAAGTCCTAAAAACTTTATTCCATAAACCCTAACTCCTAAATATGGTCTTGTGTCCCTACCATTTGCCGCTAACGTGAAACTCAGTTGAACTCCTACACGCTGATCGTCAGCAGACGACCTTCCTAACGTCGACGGACTCCTTGTCCTGCTGACACAAGGGTCCGATCCCCATTTCCCGAACACCTACAATCCCTACGATAAACTCCTATAGCTCCACAACCGAAGCAACGTTTCTGAACGGTGCATCTCGACGCTACATGCCCTTCCTTGTTACATTTGTAACACCTAACCGAATGCCTAACTGGATTTTCAGAAACTGGAGCAACAGCCGCTACTCGTTGTTGTCCAGACGAACTAGGTTGATAACCGCACTCCGGCTCTAACAAATTTTTGCCTCTAGAAGGCGGGGTAAAACTTCAGGGTATCTAGCTCCCTACCTAACATAGCAAGTTCCTTAACCGTCTTTGGTTTGGCACTAGCTATCTGAACCTGATAAAATGGATCTACATTTTTCCTCAATATTGAAAGCATCCTTCCCTCTGACAAAGGTTCCGATAATCTTCGGAACAATGTCCTCATCGTGGTAAGATACGCGCCGAAAGTTTCCTCCTTTCCCTGCGAAAGCCGATTAATCTCCTCCAACAAGAGATCATCGTAATTCGCAGGAAGGAACTCCGCTTTGAGTTCCTTGACGAGTTCCTGCCAATCCACTAGGTCTTCCCTAACCGACCTAAACCACATAAGTGCCCTACCAGCCAAAAGCTCCGAAGCGGATTTAAAAAGGTGGTTTTCAGGAACATCGTTAGCCAAACGAAGTTCCTCCACTCTTTCCAGGAATGAATTTACTGATGCTCCACCTGAGTCACCAGTAAACTTCACCCCCCACTTCCCAATACATTCAATGTGTTTTTGCTGAACGACCACTCGTTCAGAAAACCCATCGACCCTATCAAGCCTACTTTCTGACGGAACCCTAACAGAAATGTTCCCTACTGCAGGACTACTGACACCAACTCTTGGCTCAGCTAACGTCTCTGTAGTAGGCCCTAACGCAGACCGCGAACCAACACCTATGGTCTGACCAACTTGTGTCTGAAGTTGGGTTTGAGACTTAAGTGGAGTCTTTTCCTTTTCCACTTCTTCTTCCCTATCGCTATTCTCACTATTACCAGTGAAACAAACACAAAACCTTGTTCCGAAGTGAACTAACTTCATCTTCTTCATCTTCGGCCTCACAAGGTGTCCTAGCTAACCTGCCTATACACCACTCAATCTTTGCCACTATCTTAATGACCCTAATCTCCTCAATCTTGGCTTCTATTGCCTCAACATCCTCTTCATAAGTGAAGGGGTAAACTAAGCTGACTACCATCGAGTTCCTCTTAACGAGCAACCTCGATGACCTCAATGCCTTTCGCATTTCCTCAACTGTCCCTACTTTTAATGGCTGAATCACATACACGCTTCAGCTTCGGCTTCGTCTGCGTTACGTTGGGCATGCTTCGAGGTTGCTTTGAATGACATTTCTATTATTTCATCCCTCCAAAGAGCAACTATTTTGTTTGTTGACATTTTTTACAGATGTTGAGCTGTCAAACAAAGCAAATGTTCAGATAATTGAACTAGAGCTTCCGTTTGGAGTCACATTATGTTACATTACGTTCTTTTCCTTACGATTGTCAAACGAAACGTGAGGTCGAAGCTTCATTGTGATAGCATGCATTGAATTCCTATGGCTGAACTCGTAAACGTCAGGCGAAGCCGAAGCTGAAGCGTGTATGTGATTCAGCCATAAGCCTCTGACCTTCATCTCGTAGGCCAATTCGTCCTGCGCTAACCTACCAATATTCATTTTAACTAACACAAAAAAAAACTTTCAAAAAAAATTATTTATACAAAATATTTAAAAAAAAAATCTACTTGGTAACCCTAAAACTAAAAATTCTAACTATTGAATTAATTTATTTTTATTAATTAAAAAAAGTTAAAAATAAAAAAAATACAAAATTATTTCTCAACAAATTCTAAATGTAATCAAAAAAGTTTGGATGGTCACACTACTCTAACTTTATTCACTCAAAATCTTTTAAAATTTAAAAATTAACTTTCACTCAAAAAGTAACACACTCTGACATAAAAACTATCACCCAAGTAAGAAAAGTCACTCGAATATTGTAAGTCGCTAGCGATAAAACTCTCAAGTGATTTCAATAGCACCAGAGAATTTCTATCGCTGCACAAAAAAAAAGAGAAAACAACAGAAGGAAGACAAAATGTCGACCGAATAAATTATTGAAAATAAATAACCAAAAAAAGAAAAACAAATCTAATTAATAACAGACACCACACAGTAAATAAGAACAATAAAAAAAACGAGTTTACACAACACAATTAAAAATATACTTGCGAATTTTTTTTTCTCTTTGAAAACTCCCTCGATGAAATTTAATTTCACACAACCAAAAAAACCACTGTCAATTTCTTCTCGCAGGAACAAAACACTTCCAATGAAACACCTTTAATAAACACCTTTATTGCAATACCTATGTATAAAAAAAACAAGCCGAATTAAATGTTCTTTTTTAAAAACAATAATAGAAAAAAACACGATACAAAATAACCACGAAAAAAATCACACGTTTTGGGCGTCAATTTGTTACACTTTTTTCTGTCAGTATCAAAAACATTCTGGTAAAGATATAAATCCTCGGTAGCCATATTAGTTTGCCTACAAGCTAAACCGGAAACTGGCCTCATAAAGTATTTCTTAGTGTGCGTGTAATTTCTCCTCTAATTTATGAAATTTCCCCTAAAAACTCAGTAATTGTGTCTATGTATGCTTGAAAACACGTCAATTTTACTCGTTGAATTCTTCCACATTACAAATACAACAATGTAAACAAATGGGTTTTGAAGGGTGATACGTACGAAGGATTTATATCTTCATATAGAGTGTTTTTGGTCAGTATTATTGATAATTATTTGGAAACAAATTATTACAAAACAAAACTAAACTAAATCGTTAACAAACTAAACCGACGACGGCGGCTGCGTAGCGACGAACTTATTAACTCGCACTTAAATGAGTACGAACACGACACAAAAGAGAGATTAAAAAAGTGCAACAATACAGCTCGTTGACGAAGCTGTAACCGCGGCTGCTCAGCTGGGCTGGGTTCTTTTGGAAGAATTTGTTTATATAAATTAAAACAATGTTGATTGATTTATACAATTAATCGAATTGCTACAATTTGGAATATGTTATTGCAAGTACCACAGTGGGGTACGTTGCAACAAAAATGGGCGCCAGGAATTTTTTTTAACAAACCGAAGAAGAAAATTCCAAAACTCTTTGCGATGAGTGAAACGATAATAAGCAAAGACACAACGAACGTTTGGTTTTAAATTTAATATTTATTTCTTTGGGAAACCATGGGATTGAAGATCCCTGGACTAAAACCCAAAATGTTTTCAAAAAAAGTTAAAATTACAACCGAATGATATTTAAGTTAAACAACAAAAAAATTTAAATGGCAAAGTAAAATGGGGTTTCAACACCGGACGCGTATATATATATATATCTTCAAACGAACAAAGAAACAAAAGAAACAAACTACTTACCTTTCGTTTTTTTCTCCTTCCTATTTTTTTCTCTGTCCCCGATCCTCACACCTCGATCCTCAAATCTTCAATTTTCCTTTTTAATTTCCTCGATTTCCTGACCTTTTATCCTTCTCCTCGATTTTTCCTTCAAACACTTCCTCGAACTTTTTTTTATTTCCTCTATTACACTTGTCGCTTGCAAGGCTCTATCCAGAGTGCCTTCCAAGCTAATTCCCAACTATGTTCTTCCTCCCTCGTCCATTCCAGTCACACACACATTCATCCAACACAAGCATTCGTTTTCGTGATTGTCGGTCACGGTATCGCGGCTTCCTGGAAGCTTTACGCTCATCAGGAAAGCCACCGCTATTGACTCTCAGCGAAACTTTGCTTTCACACACACAACCACGGTTTCGACAAGTTGTTGGATGAGTTTCCAAGACCATGGTTGCCCTCAACTTTGCCGATATTTTGCAGCCACAACTAGAGAAAAGAAAACAGCCAAAGGCTGGTTTTTGTTGCGGTAAAATTTACCGTAACAGAGTGTCGCAATAGCCTAGGGTTTTCCTGTGTTTAAGGAAAATGAGAGGAGGATTACACTCAGGGTCCCAAGAAACACGCAAGGATCCCTTTACAAAAATTTAGAGATTCTTTTTTTATTTTTTTTATTTTGTTGTGGTTTAGGATACAATCAATTATACCTCGGCATGTAAGTCGCTTGTGTCTGGACACCAGGAATCTAAACAAAGTTACGAAAAATTATGCATATCCTTTTCCTCATTTGGAGAGTGTGCTGTGTCGTCAATCAGAGACACACTTCTTTAGTAGTGTTGATCTGAAAGACGAATTTTGGCAGATTCCTCTAGCTATAGATGCATTTGAAAAGACAGCGTTTAGTGTGACCGGTAGACTCTTGTATTAATTCAAGGTTATGCCCTTCGGCCTCTGCAATGCAGCTCAACGCTGGTGCAGATTGATTTACAAACATGGGTTCTATCGAATTGAAACCAAACTTGTTCGTGTATCTAGACGATTTGTTGGTTGTGTCAAAAACATACAAGTATTAACACTAAATAGCAACAAAAGAACTAATTAATTATTATTATTATAATCGCACAACTTCGCAAACTCGACCGAATGCCCGTCACCGTTGATATGGAATGAATCATTATATACTCAACCACCAACTTCACTCAGTCGAGTGCAGACCTACCCCTATTCTAACTAACGAAGTGATCGGGATTTTATCACTCGTTACAGTATACTTCTTGTATAAGCTCTTACTTAATCTACAGTGGTTAACCAATATATGTATCTCGTTGTATGTTAACAATTCGGCCATCCGACGCATCACTGCCCTCAGTGATTTTGTCTTGGAAGAAAATAAACATACATGACATAACTTGGCATGATCATAACTTATAACAATTCTATTTGGCATGGTCACAGCCCTTAGCACTTTCCTCGGCATGGTCACAGCCAACAACATTTCAACTCGTAATGTTCACAGCCAACAACATTTCAACTCGGCATGTTCACAGCCACAACAATTCAACTCGGCATGTTCACAGCCAACAACAATTCAACTCGGAATGTTCACAGCCAACAACATTTCAACTCGGCATGTTCACAGCCAACAACATTTCAACTCGGCATGTTCACAGCCAACAACATTTCAACTCGGCATGTTCACAGCCAACAACATTTCAACTCGAACTCTTTCTCAAAAACCCATTGTACTTGCCATTTCCCTTTGAAGTTTATATATCTCTTCTGTCTTACCAGATTACTTGTTACCACTTGTTCTTACCATTATATAGATAACCATTTTCGTTTTTAAATAAAACAGAATGCCTTTCGGAGTTGAATTCACATTTTTTTTTTTTTCAAATTATTTAATGAATGATATCAAACCAGAATAAAAAAAATATTTATTTTTTTTTTCAAAATATACGATAATATGTAAAGCGAATAAATAATAGTAGTTAAATATAATATTTAATAAATTTTTTTTTTTTTAACTAACCAACACTAAATCAATATGAAAAAAAAAATCTGTTCATGAATTAATTTATCTCATAATCATCATCAAGGTCTTCCTCCTCATCTACGCCATCCAAATCACAATCGTTCAAAGAACACCATGGCTTCAGAAGATCTGCTGAATGGACTGACTCATACGGTTTCTGAGATACTTGCGTCATCGATAAATCGCCTATTAAATAACGATCATTTGGCAGGATACACTTCATCTCATAGGGTCCTCTAAATCTTGGTAGAAGTTTTCTTGACTGACCAGTAGCTGTATACGCGGCACGGGTTAATACCAAATCCCCAACTTGATATTTTCTAGGTTCACGGTGTGTCTCATTATATTTGTCGGCTTGTTTCGCCTGCAAGATGTCGACTTGGCGTTTGACTTGATCTCGAACGTTGCCAATGGAATATTTTCTTCTTCATCCTCTGAATCATCTCCTTGTAAAACTATACTCAGCTCGTTGGTTAGTGAATTCTTGGGTTTAAATGCGAATAAAATTTCTTGTGGTGTTTGGTTCGTTATTCGATATTTTGGACAATTTAGTCCCCATTGTATTGCAGGGAGGTGAGAATCCCAATCTCTTCCGTCCGGTCTTGTCATCATTGTAGATATCGCTGTTCTCACGGTACGAAAATACCGTTCGATTTGTCCATTTGCCCGGGGAGTACACACTGCGGTGGTTATATGTTTAATCCCGTTCTCATCACAGTAGCTGTTGAATTGCTTTGACGTGTATGCCGTTCCTCTGTCCGAAATTACGCGAGATGCTGTCCCGAAGAATTGTGTTAGGTCTGCCAAAACTCGAACAACAGCTTTAGTCGTGGTATCTTTCATAGCTCTAAGGATCACAAATTTGCTGAAAGAATCAACTATGCCCAAAACGTACGAGTTAAACTTTAAACTTTTAACATATGGTCCGAGATGATCAATGTGTATGGTGAAAAATGGAACTGGGTGTTTCTCGATCGAATGAATTTGGTACCTTGACTCGTCTTTAGAGCGTTGGTTGTACAGGCACGGAACACAACTGGAGAAATATTTTTCAACGATGCGTCGCATTTTCGGGAACCAGTATCGTTTTCGAATGTGTTCTATGGTACGATCCATCCCACAGTGGCCTATATCATCATGTGACGTTTTGATTATTCTCCAGCGAACACCATGAGGTAAAACAAAACGTGGACCATTAGGTGTTATTTTAAAAAGACCACCGGATTTTAAGCAATATTATTTTTGGAGAGACTTCGTCTTCGCATCCTTCTTGTCATTGTTTTGTAGAGCCTGTTTGATTTCATTAAGTCCTTGATCCTTATACTGCAAAGTGGCGATCCAATCGGAGTCATCCATCCCTACAATATTGATGTTTAATCCAGCTTCCTCCATTTCAACAGCTCTCCCGGTTGGGTTACGGCTAAGAGCATCTGCATGCTGCATCTGGTTGGCTGTTCTATATTGTAAGTTGAAGTCAAACTCTTGAATTTTAAGCCACCAGCGAGCTATCCTTGCAATCAGATCCTTCTTATCTTGAGTCATTTTTAACGAATTGCAGTCAGTATAAATAGTGAACCGTTTTCCCAAAAAATAATAACGAAAACGTTCAAGACTTTCCAACACTGCTAACGCTTCTAATTCATAACTATGAAATTTTTTTTTTGGAATCTGTAGTGGCTCGACTTTAGTAGGAAACTGCTGGCTTTTCGCCCGACGTAGTTACTTGCAATAGAACACCAGCAAGACCTAGAGAGGATGCATCGGTATGAAGTTTGTGCTCAAGGTTTGGATTGTACATCACAAGAATAGGTGATTCACATAATTTGGACTTTAAAGTGTCGAAAGCTTTTTGTTGAGACTCGGTCCATTCAAACTTTGAATCTTTTCTAAGCAACTTGTTTAACGGAGACGCGATTTCTGCATAATTAGGTACAAATCGTCTAAAGTATCCAGATAACCCAAAAAATTGTCTTATATGCCTGGTCTCGGTAGGCACAGGAAATGATTTCACCGCTTCCACTTTAAAGTCTCCAGGTCTAATACATTGCCACTTATTTCATGGCCACGAAAAGTAATTTGTTTCGAAGCAAAATTTACATTTGGATAGGTTAAGGGTCAAATTAAATTCTTTCAATACTATTAAAAGTTTCTCAAAGTTTTTAAAAATCTCATAGACATCTTTACCGAACAAAATGATATCGTCCATATATACTAGGATATTTTCTGAATCTACGCGTCTCATAACTAAATACAAAAGACGCATAAATGTCGCCGGAGCGTTGGTCAAACCGAAAGGGACACGTTTAAATTGATAATGGCCGTGAGGAGTCACAAAAGCAGTTAAATGTTTGGATTCTTTGCTAACGGGTATTTGATAATAACCACTCATCATGTCGAGAACAACACAAATTTTACCCTCGGCCATTTGATTTATTTGTTCTTCGATATTGGGAGTAGGGAAATTTTCGCGCATTGTAATATCATTTGAACACCTATAATCGACGCACATTCGATAAGAATTGTTCTTTTTCTTTACAAGCAGAGCAGGACTCGCGTATTCCGACGATGAATCTTCTATAATGTCATTTTCGAGTAATTCGTTTATAATTTTTTTGAGTTCGAGCGTCTCATTGCACGCTATTCGATAAGGTTTATACTTAACAATAGTATTGTCTTTCAGATTAATTTTTAATTCTATTTCTTTCGTTTTACCGAGTTCGCGTAAGGAAGTAGAGAAACAGTCACGGTATTTATTGAGAAGATTGATTAATTTTTCAGTTGCCTCACTTCCAATGTTGTCATCAAGATCTAAATCTTTACAACTAATGGTTAGTTTTTTTTCGATGGAGGCGACTGAAATAGAATTAAGTCACAATGGGGGTTCAATATTCTTTACTTCGAGTGAACCGAATTCTTTGATAACGCGAACGCGAGGGGAATCAAGGAAATTTCTTCCCAAAATCATGGGTACGTCCTGCGAATTATTGTCCACAATATATGTATATATCAATTGACATTGTCACATCCCCGACCGTAACCGTCTGATGTGTTTTTGCTATGGAGCTTGTAGTTCCCCCCAAATCCATTAAGTGTCACATTACAAGACTCTTGCCTAAGGTTATTCTTGCAAATTACCAACCTTTATGTTTTTCGTCAAACCACCATCGTCTTGGTTGTGCCGTAGACGCCGTATTTTGTTTGGTGGTCCATTCAATTGTATAAAAGGGTTTCTTTTTGCTGTACGGCAGTTACGCGCAAAATGCCCTGGCTGTTTGCAGCTAAAACACGTTTGTTGCATAAAATCGTTGGCATTTGATTTTGGTTGGTTGAAAGATGAATAATTCATCTTGCAATCGCGAGCATAGTGACCAATATTCTTGCATTTATAACAAGTAATTGGAAGTTCTCTACTGTATTTTCGAGAATCTCTGAATGGTCTTAAATTGTTTTCAAATGACCCCGTTCGTTGCTGGCCCTTGTTCCTAATACCATCAAATTTCTCCCGACTACAAGCTTGTGCTCTTACTTTTGATAGTGATTTCAAAAGCTCGAGCAATTCACTAATAGATGCACATTTTGCCATGGCCACATTTTCCATTAAAGCTCGATCACCCAACCCAGATATAATAAAACGTAATATCGATATGATAGCAAACTTACCTCGCCTGCCCAACGCGAGCATCGTATAGACATAGCTCTAGTAACTTTCATCCGATCGTTTTCTTCGACTCATGAGACTTACGAGAGCATCAGACTCGTCGGTCGAGGACGGGAAATCCATCACCAAACTATTTTTAAATTGAGTCCAGCTGGTGATGCGTCCTCTCTGAGCTGCCAACCATTGTGATGCTGCCTCTTCTAATCGCAAAGATACATAAAAAAGAGTGGAGCGATCATCCCAGTCATACATGTGACTAATATTGTCGACCATGTTTACCCACTCTTCTGCTGCCATCCCGTTTCCGCGTGAAGGATTGAAAGCAGGAATAATAACTTTAACCTCTTCACCGCCGAGTCGCAACGACGAAGATGGATGACTTAGCCTAGATTCAACCACCGCCGACGAACCCGCACTCTGACCTCGACGGATAGAAGCCATTTCCTTTTCAAGCTCTGCATTTTTTTTTTATTCATCTAGTTCCTTGCGAATTTGACTCATTTTTCAAAAAAAAATTAACTTGTTGAATATGCGCTTCTTCTCAATGCAAATGCAACCACATATATACCATATCCATGGAAATATATATATTCGTATATAAAGATAATATCGGGATTTTACTACACACACGCTAGCAAACAAGAATGAAAATTATGTACATGAAATCTCAACTCAAAAATAAAAGAGAGTCGACGACGCGACGCAACGAACACTATATTATGAGCATGAGAATTGAGTCGAGTGAAATATGGGTAGTACGTAGTACGCATTCACACACAATAAAATCAGTTGACGACGATATAATACACAACTCAACGAACGCAAATGAGTATGGGAGTCTAGCACGCAAGTTAACACATCCGCATTGCATTTAAAATGCCACCCAAAAGTGAGCATTCATCACATCATATCTTTCAACAGAAAAGTATCTATCGATACATCCAGCACACGGATATCCATCCGTCGAGCCACCGTCGCACAGTGTGAGAATTCGCTCATTTAGCGGAATTAAATTAATAGCGGTTACGAGTTTTACCTTTTGATAATTCTTTTTTTGCAGGATTAATTATAAATATGTGAATAATGAAATTTAACAACAATTATTAAAATACTTTGTTAATTTTTTTTTTACAGAGCTTTAAAAGTACTCGTTTTTTGCAGTTTGATAGACCCTTCTTAGCAAAGGAATTTCGCTCAGAAAAAAAGCTTATGCTTGATTTTTTTGGTCATATTTATAACTAATAGATACCAATATGAAATTAAAATAGAATTTTATATATACTTAGCCAAAATTTTAATGAACGGAGTTCTGAAACTACGTGTTTTATGCACTTAGGTAAGCACATCAGGAACAATTAAATTATGCTGAAAAAAAACGTTTGTTCCTTTTTACTTATATTTATTAATAAAAAACATAAAATACATAAATTAAAATAAACATTATTTATATTTTTTTACAAAAAAGACCTTAAAAACAAGGTTTTTATATTATTTAGTTGCATTTAAAAGGTCTAAGATTTAATGCTTGATAGCACTTTTTTTCCTTTTCGGAATGCACCTTATACTGGCTATAAAAGGGTCCGATGTTATCAATAGCCTATTTAAAAGACCCGTTATTGTGTCCAACAGCGAAGTTTTTCTCGTTAATAGCTCACGATATTTGCTGTTTTATTTGCTCCTAGCTTCTTGCGCTTCCTCCGAAAGTTGGTCAATCGGCAAAATCGGTGGATTAAACTAATAATAATTTAATTGATTTCAACTATTAAATTATCTACAATTCATGTTTATACACTTTGTTCTATTGAAATGAAAATGAAAAAGTTATAGTTAAAAACAGATTTTCAATAAAAATGTCTTTAAAAGTCCAAAATCGAGAAAAAAGAAAGAAAACTTTTAAAATAACATTTATTTTGAAAATTGTTTTTTTTTTTTATTGAATTATAACTTTTTTATTTTTAGTCCTACATAAAAAGTTTATTTACATAAATTGTAGAGAATTTAATTATCTACAAGATAATGTCAGTATTTTTTGCGAAAAATAACTATTTTCAAAATATCACGTAGAACTCTTATCACCCCTTTATAGAAGATGTCCCCTCAATAAGAGGGAGGGGGGGTGTGGTGGGTTGAGCTCCAAAAATCGAAAATTATACTCACACTTAACTCCCCTACACATACAAAAAAAAAATCTTGTCAATGTAGCACTTCATGTTAATATAAGTAAAATAACAATTATTTTGACATTCATTTTTTGCTGAAGGCCATTTCGAAAATGAAAAAAAAATGTATGGGCGTCGCACCTATGCGCAGCAACTTAAAGCGGTTAATTATAGCAGACATATCAGGCTTTAAAATGCATATAGTCTCGCATCCGAATAACACCGAATAATTTAATTTTTTCTCTAATGAATGTTCAAATTGTATAAAATTACGCTTTTTTTTGTACCCTATCCTCCAACAAATATATTTAAACACCATATAAATTAAAATTTTACTTTCTTTTCAATTCTCCGATATCCTGTTAATAAAATAAAAGCAAAACTTTCAATAAAAACTGAACCGCGCACTCACAAAAAAATAAAGACCTAAACCACCTTAATTGGCCAATTGCCACCGAAAAAATGACTAATTGCAACTTTGACATCAATTATCTTCGTTCTACATCACTCCTGCTTAACAATTCTTTCTAAATCGGTTAGTAGAAGGTTTAGGCTCCAAGTAAAACCAACTTTTACATCAGTTTGTGCATATCATTTTTTTAATTAAATTCCGCTAGATTTGCGAATTCTCACACTGTGCGTCGTCGTCGCCAATCGAAGATATATCGATTTCATGCATTTCATGCACTTTATGAACCCACGCAATATTATTATAGATAAGATCCAATAATGCAATTATTTGAAGATGAATCTGTAGTGACTCGACTATAGTAGGAAACTGCTGGCTTTTCGCCCGACGTAGTTACTTGCAATAGAACACCAGCAAGGCCTAGAGAGGATGCATCGGTATGAAGTTTGTGCTCAAGGTTTGGATTGTACATCACAAGAATAGGTGATTCACATAATTTGGACTTTAAAGTGTCGAAAGCTTTTTGTTGAGACTCGGTCCATTCATACTTTGAATCTTTTCTAAGCAACTTGTTTAACGGAGACGCGATTTCTGCATAATTAAAAGTATCCAGATAACCCAAAAAACTGTCTTATATGCCTGGTTTCGGTAGGCACAGGAAATGATTTCACCGCTTCCACTTTAAAGTCTCCAGGTCTAATACCATCGCCACTTATTTCATGGCCAAGAAAAGTAATTTGTTTAGAAGAAAAATTTACATTTGGATAGGTTAAGGGTCAAATTAAATTCTTTCAATACTATTAAAAGTTTCTCAAAGTTTTTAAAAATCTCATAGACATCTTTACCGAACAAAATGATATCGTCCATATATACTAGGATATTTTCTGAATCTACGCGTCTCATAACTAAATACAAAAGACGCATAAATGTCGCCGGAGCGTTGGTCAAACCGAAAGGGACACGTTTAAATTGATAATGGCCGTGAGGAGTCACAAAAGCAGTTAAATGTTTGGATTCTTTGCTAACGGGTATTTGATAATAACCACTCATCATGTCGAGAACAACACAAATTTTACCCTCAGCCATTTGATTTATTTGTTCTTCGATATTGGGAGTAGGGAAATTTTCGCGCATTGTAATATCATTTGAACACCTATAATCGACGCACATTCGATAAGAATTGTTCTTTTTCTTTACAAGCAGAGCAGGACTCGCGTATTCCGACGATGAATCTTCTATAATGTCATTTTCGAGTAATTCGTTTATAATTTTTTTGAGTTCGAGCGTCTCATTGCACGCTATTCGATAAGGTTTATACTTAACAATAGTATTGTCTTTCAGATTAATTTTTAATTCTATTTCTTTCGTTTTACCGAGTTCGCGTAAGGAAGTAGAGAAACAGTCACGGTATTTATTGAGAAGATTGATTAATTTTTCAGTTGCCTCACTTCCAATGTTGTCATCAAGATCTAAATCTTTACAACTAATGGTTAGTTTTTTTTCGATGGAGGCGACTGAAATAGAATTAAGTCACAATGGGGGTTCAATATTCTTTACTTCGAGTGAACCGAATTCTTTGATAACGCGAACGCGAGGGGAATCAAGGAAATTTCTTCCCAAAATCATGGGTACGTCCTGCGAATTATTGTCCACAATATATGTATATATCAATTGACATTGTCACATCCCCGACCGTAACCGTCTGATGTGTTTTTGCTATGGAGCTTGTAGTTCCCCTCAAATCCATTAAGTGTCACATTACAAGACTCTTGCCTACAGTTATTCTTGCAAGCGTATTCTGACCGTAAAGTCGAACAATCAGCACCAAGATCCAAAAATGCCCTGGCAGTTAAATAACTAACCTTTATGTTTTTCGTCAAACCACCATCGTCTTGGTTGTGCCGTAAACGCCGTATTTTGTTTGGTGGTCATTCAATTGTATAAAAGGGTTTCTTTTTGCTGTACGGCAGTTACGCGCAAAATGCCCTGGCTGTTTGTAGCTAAAACACGTTTGTTGCATAAAATCGTTGGCATTTGATTTTGGTTGGTTGAAAGATGAATAATTCATCTTGCAATCGCGAGCATAGTGACCAATATTCTTGCATTTATAACAAGTAATTGGAAGTTCTCTACTGTATTTTCGAGAATCTCTGAATGGCCTTAAATTGTTTTCAAATGACCCCGTTCGTTGCTGGCCCTTGTTCCTAATATCATCAAATTTCTCCCGACCACAAGCTTGGGCTCTTACTTTTGATAGTGATTTCAAAAGCTCGAGCAATTCACTAATAGATGCACATTTTGCCATGGTCACATTTTCCATTAAAGCTCGATCACCCAACCCAGATATAATAAAACGTAATATCGATATGATAGCAAACTTACCTCGCCTGCCCAACGCGAGCATCGTATAGACATAGCTCTAGTAACTTTCATCCGATCGTTTTCTTCGACTCATGAGACTTACGAGAGCATCAGACTCGTCGGTCGAGGACGGGAAATCCATCACCAAACTATTTTTAAATTGAGTCCAGCTGGTGATGCGTCCTCTCTGAGCTGCCAACCATTGTGATGCTGCCTCTTCTAATCGCAAAGATACATAAAATAGAGTGGAGCGATCATCCCAGTCATACATGTGACTAATATTGTCGACCATGTTTACCCACTCTTCTGCTGCCAGCCCGTTTCCGCGTGAAGGTTTGAAAGCAGGAATAATAACTTTAACCTCTTCACCGCCGAGTCGCAACGACGAAGATGGATGACTTAGCCTAGATTCAACCACCGCCGACGAACCCGCACTCTGACCTCGACGGATAGAAGCCATTTCCTTTTCAAGCTCTGCATTTTTTTTTTATTCATCTAGTTCCTTGCGAATTTGACTCATTTTTCAAAAAAAAATTAACTTGTTGAATATGCGCTTCTTCTCAATGCAAATGCAACCACATATATACCATATCCATGGAAATGTATATATTCGTATATAAAGATAATACCGGGATTTTACTACACACACGCTAGCAAACAAGAATGAAAATTATGTACATGAAATCTCAACTCAAAAATAAAAGAGAGTCGACGACGTGACGCAACGAACACTATATTATGAGCATGAGAATTGAGTCGAGTGAAATATGGGTAGTACGTAGTACGCATTCACACACAATAAAATCAGTTGACGACGATATAATACACAACTCAACGAACGCAAATGAGTATGGGAGTCTAGCACGCAAGTTAACACATCCGCATTGCATTTAAAATGCCACCCAAAAGTGAGCATTCATCACATCATATCTTTCAACAGAAAAGTATCTATCGATACATCCAGCACACGGATATTCATCCGTCGAGCCACCGTCGTCGCCAATCGAAGATATATCGATTTCATGCATTTCATGCACTTTATGAACCCACGCAATATTATTATAGATAAGATCCAATAATGCAATTATTTGAAGATGAATCTGTAGTGACTCGACTATAGTAGGAAACTGCTGGCTTTTCGCCCGACGTAGTTACTTGCAATAGAACACCAGCAAGACCTAGAGAGGATGCATCGGTATGAAGTTTGTGCTCAAGGTTTGGATTGTACATCACAAGAATAGGTGATTCACATAATTTGGACTTTAAAGTGTCGAAAGCTTTTTGTTGAGACTCGGTCCATTCAAACTTTGAATCTTTTCTAAGCAACTTGTTTAACGGAGACGCGATTTCTGCATAACTAAAAGTATCCAGATAACCCAAAAAACTGTCTTATATGCCTGGTCTCGGTAGGCACAGGAAATGATTTCACCGCTTCCACTTTAAAGTCTCCAGGTCTAATACCATCGCCACTTATTTCATGGCCAAGAAAAGTAATTTGTTTCGAAGGAAAATTTACATTTGGATAGGTTAAGGGTCAAATTAAATTCGTTCAATACTATTAAAAGTTTCTCAAAGTTTTTAAAAATCTCATAGACATCTTTACCGAACAAAATGATATCGTCCATATATACTAGGATATTTTCTGAATCTACGCGTCTCATAACTAAATACAAAAGACGCATAAATGTCGCCGGAGCGTTGGTCAAACCGAAAGGGACACGTTTAAATTGATAATGGCCGTGAGGAGTCACAAAAGCAGTTAAATGTTTGGATTCTTTGCTAACGGGTATTTGATAATAACCACTCATCATGTCGAGAACAACACAAATTTTACCCTCGGCCATTTGATTTATTTGTTCTTCGATATTGGGAGTAGGGAAATTTTCGCGCATTGTAATATCATTTGAACACCTATAATCGACGCACATTCGATAAGAATTGTTCTTTTTCTTTACAAGCAGAGCAGGACTCGCGTATTCCGACGATGAATCTTCTATAATGTCATTTTCGAGTAATTCGTTTATAATTTTTTTGAGTTCGAGCGTCTCATTGCACGCTATTCGATAAGGTTTATACTTAACAATAGTATTGTCTTTCAGATTAATTTTTAATTCTATTTCTTTCGTTTTACCGAGTTCGCGTAAGGAAGTAGAGAAACAGTCACGGTATTTATTGAGAAGATTGATTAATTTTTTAGTTGCCTCACTTCCAATGTTGTCATCAAGATCTAAATCTTTACAACTAATGGTTAGTTTTTTTTCGATGGAGGCGACTGAAATAGAATTAAGTCACAATGGGGGTTCAATATTCTTTACTTCGAGTGAACCGAATTCTTTGATAACGCAAACGCGAGGGGAATCAAGGAAATTTCTTCCCAAAATCATGGGTACGTCCTGCGAATTATTGTCCACAATATATGTATATATCAATTGACATTGTCACATTCCCGACCGTAACCGTCTGATGTGTTTTTGCTATGGAGCTTGTAGTTCCCCTCAAATCCATTAAGTGTCACATTACAAGACTCTTGCCTACAGTTATTCTTGCAAGCGTATTCTGACCGTAAAGTCGAACAATCAGCACCAAGATCCAAAAATGCCCTGGCAGTTAAATTACCAACCTTTATGTTTTTCGTCAAACCACCATCGTCTTGGTTGTGCCGTAGACGCCGTATTTTGTTTGGTGGTCCATTCAATTGTATAAAAGGGTTTCTTTTTGCTGTACGGCAGTTACGCGCAAAATGCCCTGGCTGTTTGCAGCTAAAACACGTTTGTTGCATAAAATCGTTGGCATTTGATTTTGGTTGGTTGAAAGATGAATAATTCATATAATTCATCTTGCAATCGCGAGCATAGTGACCAATATTCTTGCATTTATAACAAGTAATTGGAAGTTCTCTACTGTATTTTCGAGAATCTCTGAATGGCCTTAAATTGTTTTCAAATGACCCCGTTCGTTGCTGGCCCTTGTTCCTAATACCATCAAATTTCTCCCGACTACAAGCTTGGGCTCTTACTTTTGATAGTGATTTCAAAAGCTCGAGCAATTCACTAATAGATGCACATTTTGCCATGGTCACATTTTCCATTAAAGCTCGATCACCCAACCCAGATATAATAAAACGTAATATCGATATGATAGCAAACTTACCTCGCCTGCCCAACGCGAGCATCGTATAGACATAGCTCTAGTAACTTTCATCCGATCGTTTTCTTCGACTCATGAGACTTACGAGAGCATCAGACTCGTCGGTCGAGGACGGGAAATCCATCACCAAACTATTTTTAAATTGAGTCCAGCTGGTGATGCGTCCTCTCTGAGCTGCCAACCATTGTGATGCTGCCTCTTCTAATCGCAAAGATACATAAAATAGAGTGGAGCGATCATCCCAGTCATACATGTGACTAATATTGTCGACCATGTTTACCCACTCTTCTGCTGCCAGCCCGTTTCCGCGTGAAGGTTTGAAAGCAGGAATAATAACTTTAACCTCTTCACCGCCGAGTCGCAACGACGAAGATGGATGACTTAGCCTAGATTCAACCACCGTCGACGAACCCGCACTCTGATCTCGACGGATAGAAGCCATTTCCTTTTCAAGCTCTGCATTTTTTTTTTATTCGTCTAGTTCCTTGCGAATTTGACTCATTTTTCAAAAAAAAAATTAACTTGTTGAATATGCGCTTCTTCTCAATGCAAATGCAACCAAATATATACCATATCCATGGAAATGTATATATTCGTATATAAAGATAATACCGGGATTTTACTACACACACGCTAGCAAACAAGAATGAAAATTATGTACATGAAATCTCAACTCAAAAATAAAAGAGAGTCGACGACGTGACGCAACGAACACTATATTATGAGCATGAGAATTGAGTCGAGTGAAATATGGGTAGTACGTAGTACGCATTCACACACAATAAAATCAGTTGACGACGATATAATACACAACTCAACGAACGCAAATGAGTATGGGAGTCTAGCACGCAAGTTAACACATCCGCATTGCATTTAAAATGCCACCCAAAAGTGAGCATTCATCACATCATATCTTTCAACAGAAAAGTATCTATCGATACATCCAGCACACGGATATCCATCCGTCGAGCCACCGTCGTCGCCAATCGAAGATATATCGATTTCATGCATTTCATGCACTTTATGAACTCACGCAATATTATTATAGATAAGATCCAATAATGCAATTATTTGAAGATGAATCTGTAGTGACTCGACTATAGTAGGAAACTGCTGGCTTTTCGCCCGACGTAGTTACTTGCAATAGAACACCAGCAAGGCCTAGAGAGGATGCATCGGTATGAAGTTTGTGCTCAAGGTTTGGATTGTACATCACAAGAATAGGTGATTCACATAATTTGGACTTTAAAGTGTCGAAAGCTTTTTGTTGAGACTCGGTCCATTCAAACTTTGAATCTTTTCTAAGCAACTTGTTTAACGGAGACGCGGTTTCTGCATAATTAAAAGTATCCAGATAACCCAAAAAACTGTCTTATATGCCTGGTCTCGGTAGGCACAGGAAATGATTTCACCGCTTCCACTTTAAAGTCTCCAGGTCTAATACCATCGCCACTTATTTCATGGCCAAGAAAAGTAATTTGTTTCGAAGAAAAATTTACATTTGGATAGGTTAAGGGTCAAATTAAATTCTTTCAATACTATTAAAAGTTTCTCAAAGTTTTTAAAAATCTCATAGACATCTTTACCGAACAAAATGATATCGTCCATATATACTAGGATATTTTCTGAATCTACGCGTCTCATAACTAAATACAAAAGACGCATAAATGTCGCCGGAGCGTTGGTCAAACCGAAAGGGACACGTTTAAATTGATAATGGCCGTGAGGAGTCACAAAAGCAGTTAAATGTTTGGATTCATTGCTAACGGGTATTTGATAATAACCACTCATCATGTCGAGAACAACACAAATTTTACCCTCAGCCATTTGATTTATTTGTTCTTCGATATTGGGAGTAGGGAAATTTTCGCGCATTGTAATATCATTTGAACACCTATAATCGACGCACATTCGATAAGAATTGTTCTTTTTCTTTACAAGCAGAGCAGGACTCGCGTATTCCGACGATGAATCTTCTATAATGTCATTTTCGAGTAATTCGTTTATAATTTTTTTGAGTTCGAGCGTCTCATTGCACGCTATTCGATAAGGTTTATACTTAACAATAGTATTGTCTTTCAGATTAATTTTTAATTCTATTTCTTTCGTTTTACCGAGTTCGCGTAAGGAAGTAGAGAAACAGTCACGGTATTTATTGAGAAGATTGATTAATTTTTCAGTTGCCTCACTTCCAATGTTGTCATCAAGATCTAAATCTTTACAACTAATGGTTAGTTTTTTTTCGATGGAGGCGACTGAAATAGAATTAAGTCACAATGGGGGTTCAATATTCTTTACTTCGAGTGAACCGAATTCTTTGATAACGCAAACGCGAGGGGAATCAAGGAAATTTCTTCCCAAAATCATGGGTACGTCCTGCGAATTATTGTCCGCAATATATGTATATATCAATTGACATTGTCACATTCCCGACCGTAACCGTCTGATGTGTTTTTGCTATGGAGCTTGTAGTTCCCCTCAAATCCATTAAGTGTCACATTACAAGACTCTTGCCTACAGTTATTCTTGCAAGCGTATTCTGACCGTAAAGTCGAACAATCAGCACCAAGATCCAAAAATGCCCTGGCAGTTAAATTACCAACCTTTATGTTTTTCGTCAAACCACCATCGTCTTGGTTGTGCCGTAAACGCCGTATTTTGTTTGGTGGTCCATTCAATTGTATAAAAGGGTTTCTTTTTGCTGTACGGCAGTTACGCGCAAAATGCCCTGGCTGTTTGCAGCTAAAACACGTTTGTTGCATAAAATCGTTGGCATTTGATTTTGGTTTGGTTGAAAGATGAATAATTCATATAATTCATCTTGCAATCGCGAGCATAGTGACCAATATTCTTGCATTTATAACAAGTAATTGGAAGTTCTCTACTGTATTTTCGAGAATCTCTGAATGGCCTTAAATTGTTTTCAAATGACCCCGTTCGTTGCTGGCCCTTGTTCCTAATACCATCAAATTTCTCCCGACTACAAGCTTGTGCTCTTTCTTTTGATAGTGATTTCAAAAGCTCGAGCAATTCACTAAAAGATGCACATTTTGCCATGGTCACATTTTCCATTAAAGCTCGATCACCCAACCCAGATATAATAAAACGTAATATCGATATGATAGCAAACTTACCTCGCCTGCCCAACGCGAGCATCGTATAGACATAGCTCTAGTAACTTTCGTCCGATCGTTTTCTTCGACTCATGAGACTTACGAGAGCATCAGACTCGTCGGTCGAGGACGGGAAATCCATCACCAAACTATTTTTAAATTGAGTCCAGCTGGTGATGCGTCCTCTCTGAGCTGCCAACCATTGTGATGCTGCCTCTTCTAATCGCAAAGATACATAAAATAGAGTGGAGCGATCATCCCAGTCATACATGTGACTAATATTGTCGACCATGTTTACCCACTCTTCTGCTGCCATCCCGTTTCCGAGTGAAGGATTGAAAGCAGGAATAATAACTTTAACCTCTTCACCGCCGAGTCGCAACGACGAAGATGGATGACTTAGCCTAGATTCAACCACCGCCGACGAACCCGCACTCTGACCTCGACGGATAGAAGCCATTTCCTTTTCAAGCTCTGCATTTTTTTTCGTCTAGTTCCTTGCGAATTTGACTCATTTTTCAAAAAAAAAATTAACTTGTTGAATATGCGCTTCTTCTCAATGCAAATGCAACCACATATATACCATATCCATGGAAATGTATATATTCGTATATAAAGATAATACCGGGATTTTACTACACACACGCTAGCAAACAAGAATGAAAATTATGTACATGAAATCTCAACTCAAAAATAAAAGAGAGTCGACGACGCGACGCAACGAACACTATATTATTATTATTATTATTATCTTTATTTTTCCAACATATAAAGTACAAATGTTTTAATATAAAAGATTTACGAGCATGGCTTAAAAGCCGTCTGCCGATTATATCTAAAATTATTACATTAAAATTTCAAGAGAATTGGAAATGAAAAAGTGTAGAGTATTTTAACATTATGTAAGTATAATTTTGCCAGTTAACATAGACATATTTAAACAAAAATATCATTTGAGTTTAAGACTTTATTTTAAACGAATCCAATTGAAACTACTATAAACATATTTCAAAAGTTACATTTTTTAAACAAAAGGAACAAATTTAAGCTAGTGTATATAAATTTAAAAAAGTTGATAAATTAATCGATTAAAGAGTAATGGTAGATTAAGGGATTTAATATTAACTGAAAGATGGGCTTTTAGTTTAGCTAAAACAAAATAATAGATTGATTCTAAAAAAGATTTACATAAGTATTTCTGTAAGCGATAGCTTCAGTAACAAACCGGATAAGAACTTTCCAACCACACTCACCATTAAGAATTGAGTAACTCTCTTCTGTAGAAAGAAAGCTTTTCTTAAAATATAAACGTCGAATTTCTTGGAGTATTGGACATCTTGCTAGGAAGTGATAAACGTTTTCGATTTGATTAAGGTTGCAAAGATTACAATTATGATTTATATCACCCCTATGAGGTCTGTAATTTAGCTCTAGCATTTCAGTTCGGATCTTAAATATTAAACTCATCTCGTTAACTGTGAATTCTTTTCGAAAATAATTAGATTCCGCCAAACAATGATTCAGTTTGCTGTATATCGTTCTTGACATGGACTCTTTAGCACGGTTCAGAGAATTTTGAAATATTTTTTCGTCAATTGCTGAGATGCAGTCATAGAATTCATCCTTCCATGAACCAAAGTTATTCAAGGCTAGATTCAAGGTCGTATTATATTTAGTAGCCAATTCTTGCCAATCTTTGAACGGCGAGTAACAACGCTGAAGTGCAATCATGAGTACTTTTCTTTGAAGATTATTATCACATCTTTTTAAAACTTTGACTATATAGTCCGCATTTGCCTTAAGGTTTTTTAAGAAAATTGGAAGTAGTCCAGATTCGACATATATTGCATAATTAGGTGTGTTTAAGGGGACCTTAAATACACGTTTGAAGAAATATCTCTGGATAATTTCAAAGTCTTCACATGCTTCGTAACCATACACTTCATTAGCATAACAGAGTGAACTTTTAATTGTTGCATCAAATACTTTGAATTTTACCATCGGTTCGATACATTTGTTATTAAAAAAACTTGACCAAATGCAGTTAATGGCCGATTTCGCAACTGATGTTTTATCTTTTATATGGGGTCCTATGTTTAAATTGTGTGTTATTGTAAAACCTAAGTATTTAAATTTTTTAACTATCTCTATTCTTTCACCATTAAGGTTCCAAGAACGGTCATTTCTGACATTTTGATTATGAGATCTAAAAACCATAATTTTCGACTTTGAAGTATTTATTTGAAGATCCCAAGAGTTACAATACTGGTTAAGTTTGTTAATTTGCAGTTGTAGAGTTACCGGATTATCAGTAAGAATGACTAGGTCATCCGCATATAAAAGCACCTTAATAAACAAATCACCATAATATACACCCCCTGGAACACTGTCTCCAATGTCGTTAATAAAAAGTGAGAAGAGCAAAGGACTCAAAATGCAACCTTGCGGGACACCCACTTCTGTCTTAAATTGCTGCGAAGAGATTCTACCATTAGAAACTACAGCTGTTGTATTTGAAAGAAGCTTTTCATATATTCTTAAAAATTTTGTTGATAATCCAACACCTGCTAGTTTGAAAAGTAATAGTTTTCTGTTTATAGTATCAAAGGCAGCTTTAAAATCTACAAAAAAAGCATAGAGATTAGTTTTCTTATCCAAAAAACGTTTAGCGACATTAGTCAGAGTAAAAATTTGATCAACTGTAGAGAGGTTAGCTCGAAACCCAGCCTGAAAACAACTTATTTTGTTGTTTGTTTCAACCCAAGGTACAAGCCTAAGATATAGCATCTGAGTAAACAGTTTTCGTAAAGAATTGAGAACAGAGATACCTCTGTAGTTTTCGGGGAGATTAGGATCTCCTTTTTTATAGATCGCTAAAATGGATGACTCTTTGAAATTCTTTGGTATTTCTTCGTTGTTGAACACTCGGTTAAGTAAGAACAATACATGTTCTAAAAATTGTGAGCTGGCATTTTTCAAAAACTCGGCTGGGATGCCATCTAAACCCGAAGCCTTATTGTTTTTAATTTTTTTTAAGGCAAAAAGTAGTTCTGGCATTGAGAACGGAGTGTCTAGTTCTTCGATGTAAATAAAGGGTAACGCAAAACATACGTAAGATTGGTTAGGATCTACTTTTGTAAGTTTTTCGAAATATGATCCCATCATGTCGATACTGATTGGAAAAACATTCGATCTGTTTCGGTTACCTAAAATTCGTACATTTTTTCAGAATTCTTTAGCATCCCTGCATTGAATCATATTAAGAGCTATTTTTTGCACATATTGTTGTTTTTTATAGAGGCATAGGTTTTTATAAGTATTATTCGCCTGCAGATAAAGACATTTCAAGGCTGAGTTGTTAGTTTTCCTAAAGAGTTTCAACCATTTAAAAGATATTTCTCTGCTTTTTCTACAGGCATCATCATACCAACTGCACTTGTAAAAAATGCCTCTGTTTACTGAGTAGGTGACACTTGACTCTCTCATGGTTGTAATAATAGACTTAGTTGATTCATCGATTGTATTCTCAAACGATAGCGAGAGATCGATTGAATTTTGATTCAGATTTTGCCTATAAATATCATATTTTTTATCAATCCAGCGCAATTTTGAATAACTGGTATCGTTTTGTTCTTGAAAATGAATTGGTTTTGATTTAAACTCACAAGAGACACAAATGGGAAGATGTAATGAATAGTTAGCAGGGATAACGTTGAAATCTTTTATAATATCAAGCCAGTCACCTTTGGCTAGGCAATAATCTATAACAGAGCAGCCTTGGCTGCTAATAAAAGTAAAGTTTCCTAGATTATCACTTTTTGATACTCCGTTCAAGACAACAAAGCCAAAATCCTCAATCAGCTCGGTTAAGTAATTACCATTCGAGTTTGTACAGTTATCAAATGAGTTTCTTCTGCACGAGAGATGCTCAACATTCATAAAAGGTGTGTTTTGGAACTCCCCTATCCGACCGTTTAGATCCCCGATTAATAAAATGTTTTCATTATCCTGTGTTAACAAAAAATTTTGTAAGGCTTTAAACTCGAGGTTCCACTTACCAAAATTCAAATAAATTGGGATTATTAGTAAATGTTTCGTGTTGATGAAACAATCTATTATGATTTTGTTTTCACTAACTTTATACTTAATTTGATTTTTTGTCGTAATATTTTTAATTCCACATAAAATTCCCCCACTAGCACGACCCTGACTATTATTTCTTATTGCTGGAATCCATTTAAGATTAAAACCCTCAAAATATTTTAGATATTGAATCTCTTTACCCTCTTCTACAAACGTTTCTAACAAAATAAATAAATCATAGTTTAAAATTAACTTAAAAAATTCTGGCATTAATAATTTGTTTTTAAGACCTGTAACATTATAACAACAAATCTTTAAATTAAACAAATTTAAGGAAATCGAATTATTGTGGCAGACGGCATCTGAATGCTAGGTTGATTTATGACGTTGAGCTAATCCTGGACCCGAACCATGTTGATCTTTGCTTTTGTGACTTATAGATGGCTCCCTAAGCGTGTTGGAATTGTTTTTGACGTTTACATCAAAAAAACACATTGCATTGCACTATATTATGAGCATGAGAATTGAGTCGAGTGAAATATGGGTAGTACGTAGTACGCATTCACACACAATAAAATCAGTTGACGACGATATAATACACAACTCAACGAACGCAAATGAGTATGGGAGTCTAGCACGCAAGTTAACACATCCGCATTGCATTTAAAATGCCACCCAAAAGTGAGCATTCATCACATCATATCTTTCAACAGAAAAGTATCTATCGATACATCCAGCACACGGATATCCATCCGTCGAGCCACCGTCGCGTCGTCGTCGCCAATCGAAGATATATCGATTTCATGCATTTCATGCACTTTATGAACCCACGCAATATTATTATAGATAAGATCCAATAATGCAATTATTTGAAGATGAATCTGTAGTGACTCGACTATAGTAGGAAACTGCTGGCTTTTCGCCCGACGTAGTTACTTGCAATAGAACACCAGCAAGGCCTAGAGAGGATGCATCGGTATGAAGTTTGTGCTCAAGGTTTGGATTGTACATCACAAGAATAGGTGATTCACATAATTTGGACTTTAAAGTGTCGAAAGCTTTTTGTTGAGACTCGGTCCATTCAAACTTTGAATCTTTTCTAAGCAACTTGTTTAACGGAGACGCGATTTCTGCATAATTAAAAGTATCCAGATAACCCAAAAAACTGTCTTATATGCCTGGTCTCGGTAGGCACAGGAAATGATTTCACCGCTTCCACTTTAAAGTCTCCAGGTCTAATACCATCGCCACTTATTTCATGGCCAAGAAAAGTAATTTGTTTCGAAGGAAAATTTACATTTGGATAGGTTAAGGGTCAAATTAAATTCTTTCAATACTATTAAAAGTTTCTCAAAGTTTTTAAAAATCTCATAGACATCTTTACCGAACAAAATGATATCGTCCATATATACTAGGATATTTTCTGAATCTACGCGTCTCATAACTAAATACAAAAGACGCATAAATGTCGCCGGAGCGTTGGTCAAACCGAAAGGGACACGTTTAAATTGATAATGGCCGTGAGGAGTCACAAAAGCAGTTAAATGTTTGGATTCTTTGCTAACGGGTATTTGATAATAACCACTCATCATGTCGAGAACAACACAAATTTTACCCTCAGCCATTTGATTTATTTGTTCTTCGATATTGGGAGTAGGGAAATTTTCGCGCATTGTAATGTCATTTAAACACCTATAATCGACGCACATTCGATAAGAATTGTTCTTTTTCTTTACAAGCAGAGCAGGACTCGCGTATTCCGACGATGAATCTTCTATAATGTCATTTTCGAGTAATTCGTTTATATTTTTTTTGAGTTCGAGCGTCTCATTGCACGCTATTCGATAAGGTTTATACTTAACAATAGTATTGTCTTTCAGATTAATTTTTAATTCTATTTCTTTCGTTTTACCGAGTTCGCTTAAGGAAGTAGAGAAACAGTCACGGTATTTATTGAGAAGATTGATTAATTTTTCAGTTGCCTCACTTCCAATGTTGTCATCAAGATCTAAATCTTTACAACTAATGGTTAGATTTTTTTCGATGGAGGCGACTGAAATAGAATTAAGTCACAATGGGGGTTCAATATTCTTTACTTCGAGTGAACCGAATTCTTTGATAACGCGAACGCGAGGGGAATCAAGGAAATTTCTTCCCAAAATCATGGGTACGTCCTGCGAATTATTGTCCACAATATATGTATATATCAATTGACATTGTCACATCCCCGACCGTAACCGTCTGATGTGTTTTTGCTATGGAGCTTGTAGTTCCCCTCAAATCCATTAAGTGTCACATTACAAGACTCTTGCCTAAAGTTATTCTTGCAAGCGTATTCTGACCGTAAAGTCGAACAATCAGCACCAAGATCCAAAAATGCCCTGGCAGTTAAATAACCAACCTTTATGTTTTTCGTCAAACCACCATCGTCTTGGTTGTGCCGTAAACGCCGTATTTTGTTTGGTGGTCCATTCAATTGTATAAAAGGGTTTCTTTTTGCTGTACGGCAGTTACGCGCAAAATGCCCTGGCTGTTTGTAGCTAAAACACGTTTGTTGCATAAAATCGTTGGCATTTGATTTTGGTTGGTTGAAAGATGAATAATTCATCTTGCAATCGCGAGCATAGTGACCAATATTCTTGCATTTATAACAAGTAATTGGAAGTTCTCTACTGTATTTTCGAGAATCTCTGAATGGCCTTAAATTGTTTTCAAATGACCCCGTTCGTTGCTGGCCCTTGTTCCTAATACCATCAAATTTCTCCCGACTACAAGCTTGTGCTCTTACTTTTGATAGTGATTTCAAAAGCTCGAGCAATTCACTAATAGATGCACATTTTGCCATGGTCACATTTTCCATTAAAGCTCGATCACCCAACCCAGATATAATAAAACGTAATATCGATATGATAGCAAACTTACCTCGCCTGCCCAACGCGAGCATCGTATAGACATAGCTCTAGTAACTTTCGTCCGATCGTTTTCTTCGACTCATGAGACTTACGAGAGCATCAGACTCGTCGGTCGAGGACGGGAAATCCATCACCAAACTATTTTTAAATTGAGTCCAGCTGGTGATGCGTCCTCTCTGAGCTGCCAACCATTGTGATGCTGCCTCTTCTAATCGCAAAGATACATAAAATAGAGTGGAGCGATCATCCCAGTCATACATGTGACTAATATTGTCGACCATGTTTACCCACTCTTCTGCTGCCAGCCCGTTTCCGCGTGAAGGATTGAAAGCAGGAATAATAACTTTAACCTCTTCACCGCCGAGTCGCAACGACGAAGATGGATGACTTAGCCTAGATTCAACCACCGCCGACGAACCCGCACTCTGACCTCGACGGATAGAAGCCATTTCCTTTTCAAGCTCTGCATTTTTTTTCGTCTAGTTCCTTGCGAATTTGACTCATTTTTCAAAAAAAAAATTAACTTGTTGAATATGCGCTTCTTCTCAATGCAAATGCAACCACATATATACCATATCCATGGAAATGTATATATTCGTATATAAAGATAATACCGGGATTTTACTACACACACGCTAGCAAACAAGAATAAAAATTATGTACATGAAATCTCAACTCAAAAATAAAAGAGAGTCGACGACGTGACGCAACGAACACTATATTATGAGCATGAGAATTGAGTCGAGTGAAATATGGGTAGTACGTAGTACGCATTCACACACAATAAAATCAGTTGACGACGATATAATACACAACTCAACGAACGCAAATGAGTATGGGAGTCTAGCACGCAAGTTAACACATCCGCATTGCATTTAAAATGCCACCCAAAAGTGAGCATTCATCACATCATATCTTTCAACAGAAAAGTATCTATCGATACATCCAGCACACGGATATCCATCCGTCGAGCCACCGTCGCGTCGTCGTCGCCAATCGAAGATATATCGATTTCATGCATTTCATGCACTTTATGAACCCACGCAATATTATTATAGATAAGATCCAATAATGCAATTATTTGAAGATGAATCTGTAGTGACTCGACTATAGTAGGAAACTGCTGGCTTTTCGCCCGACGTAGTTACTTGCAATAGAACACCAGCAAGGCCTAGAGAGGATGCATCGGTATGAAGTTTGTGCTCAAGGTTTGGATTGTACATCACAAGAATAGGTGATTCACATAATTTGGACTTTAAAGTGTCGAAAGCTTTTTGTTGAGACTCGGTCCATTCAAACTTTGAATCTTTTCTAAGCAACTTGTTTAACGGAGACGCGATTTCTGCATAATTAAAAGTATCCAGATAACCCAAAAAACTGTCTTATATGCCTGGTCTCGGTAGGCACAGGAAATGATTTCACCGCTTCCACTTTAAAGTCTCCAGGTCTAATACCATCGCCACTTATTTCATGGCCAAGAAAAGTAATTTGTTTCGAAGAAAAATTTACATTTGGATAGGTTAAGGGTCAAATTAAATTCTTTCAATACTATTAAAAGTTTCTCAAAGTTTTTAAAAATCTCATAGACATCTTTACCGAACAAAATGATATCGTCCATATATACTAGGATATTTTCTGAATCTACGCGTCTCATAACTAAATACAAAAGACGCATAAATGTCGCCGGAGCGTTGGTCAAACCGAAAGGGACACGTTTAAATTGATAATGGCCGTGAGGAGTCACAAAAGCAGTTAAATGTTTGGATTCTTTGCTAACGGGTATTTGATAATAACCACTCATCATGTCGAGAACAACACAAATTTTACCCTCGGCCATTTGATTTATTTGTTCTTCGATATTGGGAGTAGGGAAATTTTCGCGCATTGTAATGTCATTTGAACACCTATAATCGACGCACATTCGATAAGAATTGTTCTTTTTCTTTACAAGCAGAGCAGGACTCGTGTATTCCGACGATGAATCTTCTATAATGTCATTTTCGAGTAATTCGTTTATAATTTTTTTGAGTTCGAGCGTCTCATTGCACGCTATTCGATAAGGTTTATACTTAACAATAGTATTGTCTTTCAGATTAATTTTTAATTCTATTTCTTTCGTTTTACCGAGTTCGCGTAAGGAAGTAGAGAAACAGTCACGGTATTTATTGAGAAGATTGATTAATTTTTCAGTTGCCTCACTTCCAATGTTGTCATCAAGATCTAAATCTTTACAACTAATGGTTAGTTTTTTTTCGATGGAGGCGACTGAAATAGAATTAAGTCACAATGGGGGTTCAATATTCTTTACTTCGAGTGAACCGAATTCTTTGATAACGCGAACGCGAGGGGAATCAAGGAAATTTCTTCCCAAAATCATGGGTACGTCCTGCGAATTATTGTCCACAATATATGTATATATCAATTGACATTGTCACATCCCCGACCGTAACCGTCTGATGTGTTTTTGCTATGGAGCTTGTAGTTCCCCTCAAATCCATTAAGTGTCACATTACAAGACTCTTGCCTACAGTTATTCTTGCAAGCGTATTCTGACCGTAAAGTCGAACAATCAGCACCAAGATCCAAAAATGCCCTGGCAGTTAAATAACCAACCTTTATGTTTTTCGTCAAACCACCATCGTCTTGGTTGTGCCGTAAACGCCGTATTTTGTTTGGTGGTCCATTCAATTGTATAAAAGGGTTTCTTTTTGCTGTACGGCAGTTACGCGCAAAATGCCCTGGCTGTTTGTAGCTAAAACACGTTTGTTGCATAAAATCGTTGGCATTTGATTTTGGTTGGTTGAAAGATGAATAATTCATCTTGCAATCGCGAGCATAGTGACCAATATTCTTGCATTTATAACAAGTAATTGGAAGTTCTCTACTGTATTTTCGAGAATCTCTGAATGGCCTTAAATTGTTTTCAAATGACCCCGTTCGTTGCTGGCCCTTGTTCCTAATACCATCAAATTTCTCCCGACTACAAGCTTGTGCTCTTACTTTTGATAGTGATTTCAAAAGCTCGAGCAATTCACTAATAGATGCACATTTTGCCATGGTCACATTTTCCATTAAAGCTCGATCACCCAACCCAGATATAATAAAACGTAATATCGATATGATAGCAAACTTACCTCGCCTGCCCAACGCGAGCATCGTATAGACATAGCTCTAGTAACTTTCATCCGATCGTTTTCTTCGACTCATGAGACTTACGAGAGCATCAGACTCGTCGGTCGAGGACGGGAAATCCATCACCAAACTATTTTTAAATTGAGTCCAGCTGGTGATGCGTCCTCTCTGAGCTGCCAACCATTGTGATGCTGCCTCTTCTAATCGCAAAGATACATAAAATAGAGTGGAGCGATCATCCCAGTCATACATGTGACTAATATTGTCGACCATGTTTACCCACTCTTCTGCTGCCATCCCGTTTCCGCGTGAAGGATTGAAAGCAGGAATAATAACTTTAACCTCTTCACCGCCGAGTCGCAACGACGAAGATGGATGACTTAGCGTAGATTTAACCACCGCCGACGAATCCGCACTCTGACCTCGCCGGATAGAAGCCATTTCCTTTTCAAGCTCTGCATTTTTTTTTATTCGTCTAGTTCCTTGCGAATTTGACTCATTTTTCAAAAAAAAAAATTAACTTGTTGAATATGCGCTTCTTCTCAATGCAAATGCAACCACATATATACCATATCCATGGAAATGTATGTAAGTTTGTTGCCATCTTATTCACAAACTTAGCCACCATAATAACTACTTTTGCCAGATCTCTTCTACCGTCTCGACACTTTGCTAAAACACTCTACATATTTACATCTAGTATTAAGGATCCTACTTTTCAATATTAATATTTTATTATTTTATACTCATTTTCAATCGTATTTAAATTGTTCAATAAGTATTATCAAAGATTTCAAAGCCGACATAATTGTTGATTTAGGTATGTTAATTAATATTATGGTTATTGTTATGTTTTTGTTAATAATGTTTTATTTGTTAATTTTATTATAAAATATAGTTCTTTACTGCATCAACTTGTGTCCTTATCAAATTATTGGAATTATTCTTATTCCACCATCGAAGTTTCAAGCCAAACAGTTGAAACTTACAAATCAACAATTAAGATGGAAGAAATAAAAGTTAAATTCTGTTTAACTTCAGAAATTCGGGAAAAACAAACTATTGTTAACGTCAAAACTATTCAAATTTTGAACCAAGAAGACATTTTTTCTTTTCCAACTGAATATCAACCAATCCAAAAACATGGTGAATTGGCCAAGCTGTCCATAATCAAGGGAGCTGTGAAGAGCCTTAGTACAAGAGAAAAATTAAGAAATATTACTATTACACTGAAGAAAGAGTTGCAAAGTTTATATTTGGATGAGGAAGGTAATGTAGTTTTTGGTGGTTATTATTTAGAGGCAATAAACACATCCCCCCAACCCACTACCAATAACCCTTTGCCTAGTTTTGAAAATCCAATCCGATCTATGTCAAATAATATGGTGCTAGAAAAATTTTCAAGTAAAAATCAAAATGCAAGGTCATGGTTGAATTTATTTTTGCTCGAATGTCAGAGATTCCAATTAAATGAAAAACAATTTCCGGAAACATTAAAATCTTACTTGGAAGGACCTGCTTTAGACTGGTTCTCATCTTTATATAAAACGTGTTCAATGAATAAACCTTGGGATTTTTGGGAATCATCTTTTTTAAGTACATTTGGAGATAAATCATGGAGTGAAATTGATTACGCGTATTCTTTTCATTTGTTAAATGGTCCATTTTTGGATTTTGCTTTAAAAAAGATAAATCTTCTTATTGATGTCGATCCAGACCTTAGCATAAATTCTCAAGTTAATTTTATTGTATTGGCTTTACCAAGATTTGTAAGATCGCGTTTAAATAAAAAAGAATTAACAACGATCGAAAAACTTATGTCTAGTTTGCGACAACTCGATCCTATATCAAACAATAATACACAACCTAGCAACTATAAAATAGAAATAAATAGACAAAAACTGAATTTTGTATCATGTCAGATTTGTGAGAAAGCTGGTTTCGCAAATAGATTTCATTCAGAAAGCGTATGCAGAAATAAAGTAAGACCAGCTAATATAAGATTTTCAGAGTCAAAAAACTAATTATGATCCCGCTTATAAAGCTTAATGTTATAGTTAATAATCAAATTGCAATTGCGCTTTATGATTCGGGAGCCAATATATCATTAATTAATTATACATTTTATAAGAAATTACAATTGAATAACAATATAAGCGGGATTCAAATGATCAAAACAATGAGTGGTTTTACAGATGCGCATGGCGAAGTAACTGTTACTTTAAAAATATTTAATATACAAAAACAATTTTCATTTGTAATAATAAAAAGTAATTTTTTTGAAGAAGATTTGTTAATCGGGCTGAATTGTATTAAAGAGTTTCGATTATGTCAAAATGAAAATTTAGAAATTACTCAAAATTTGATTCGTATTCCTGAAAATTTTATATGTAATCAGAGCTTGATTTCAACGTTTGAAAATAAGAGCAATAATTAAAATAATCTCCTTAACAAATATGATCTTGTTTTTGCGAAAGAAAAATTTGATATCGGTACTGTAAAAAATTTCGAAGCAACGATAAGATTAACTGAAAACAAATATATTTCGAGAAAACCATATAAATGTTCCATTCCGGATAAAATAGAAATAGAGACACAAATAAAACAATTATTGAGAGCAGGACTTATTGAAGAATCATATAGTCCCTATGCTTCCCCAGTGACTTTAGTTTATAAGAAGGAAGAGGGAAAGAAATCACGATTGTGTATTGACTATCGTGAGCTTAATAAAATAGTTGTTCCTGAAGGTCAACCATTTCCTCGAATTGATGATCTTGTTGTTCGTGTAGGAAAGTGTGTTTACTTTACGAAATTAGATATCAATTCAGCTTTCTGGTCTATTCCGTTGAGAGCTAAAGATAAATACAAAACCGCTTTTGTGACACACCATGGTCATTGGCAATGGTCATGTTTACCTTTTGGTTTAAAATCAGCTCCTGCTATATTTCAAAGAATTTTATCAAGTATAATTAGAAATAATAACTTAGATTCTTTTGCAATAAATTATATAGATGATATATTAATTTTTTCACATAAATATTCTGACCATTTAAACCACATTAAAAGAACATTACAGGCTTTACAAGACAACGGTTTAAAGTTGAACACAAATAAATGTAGTTTTGCACAAAAAGAAGTTACTTATTTAGGCCATAAAATATCAAATAATAGTATTAAACCGATTAACGATAATTTAATTGCTATAAGTGATTTCCCTGAACCAAAAACAAGAAAACATATAAGACAGTTTTTGGGCAAAGTAAATTTTTATTTAAAATATATTCCTAGATCTGCAATGACTCTAGAACCTTTACATAACCTCTTAAGAAAAGATGTAAAATTTGTATGGTCAGATAAATGTAAAGACAGCTTTGAAAAAGTAAAAAAATATTTATGTACAACACCTGTTTTAGCGATATTCGACCCAAATAAACCAATATACATTTACACGGATGCTAGCATAGAAGGAGTTGGTGCAATTTTGAAACAACCTCAAGAAGATGAATCTGTTAAACCGGTATTTTATTTCTCACGAAAACTAAACAAATCTCAGAAAACAAAAAGAGCAATATATATTGAATGTTTGGCAATAAAAGAAGCCATATTATATTGGGAATATTATTTAATAGGCCAAAGATTCAAAATATTCACTGATCATGAGCCATTACGTAATTTCAACATAAGAAACTGCAAGGACATAGAATTACTTCACATTTTAAATTACATTTCTCAATTCGAATTTGAAATTCATTACAATCCGGGTAAAAACAATTCAGAAGCTGATTGTCTTTCGAGAAATCCAGTACTATCAGAAGAAAATGAAAGTAATAATTCACAAATAAAAATAGTGAATCACTTAACAATACAAAATATATTGGATGATCAAAAGAAATTAACGTGTGATAAAAATTATAAAATAAAAAAAAACATTATGTACAGAACTTTAAATAATAGAGAGAAAGTATGGTTAACAGAGGAATATGGTATCTTATTACTCAAAAAAATACATAATTCGCAAGGCCATATTGGTTTCAAACAAATGATATTAACAATAACACCAACATTTTACTTCAAAAATATGCACAAACATATAAAAATAATTTGTAGAACTTGTGAAACATGTATTAAAAATAAAACAAGATTCGGTAACTTCAAAGCTCCGTTATCGCAGTTAGGTCCAGCCTCAGTACCATTAGAGATAGTATCACTAGATACAATAGGAGGTTTCTCGGGAAACAGATCCTCAAAAAAGTATTTACATTTGATGGTAGATCAATTAACAAGATATGCATTTATTTCTACGTCAAAAACACAGTCAGCAAAAGATTTTATAAATCTTGTAAAGTCAACTGAGAATAAAGGCAACATTAAGACGATTTTTGCTGATCAATACCCAGGAATCAATTCTTCAGAATTTAAAAATTATTTGAAGAACAAAAATATAAATTTAATTTTCACAGCAATAGACTGTGCATTTTCTAATGGACAGAGTGAGCGAACAAATCAAACTCTAGTAAATAGAATTCGTTGTAAAATGTATGAGAATAAGAATAGACCCTGGTCAGTAATTGCTGATCAGTGTATTTTTGAATATAACAACACCATACATTCTTCAACAGGTTTCTCTCCGAATTATTTATTAACAGGTGTAGATAACTCAATTATCCCAATAGAATTAAATAAAAATACTCTCGAAAATTTAAATTTCAATAGATCTGTAGCAATACAAAATGCAAACAGATCACATATCATAAACAAACAGTATTATGATAAACATACTAAAGAAATTGATTACAAAGAAAATGATTTAGTTTTTATTCAAACTGGTAACAAAATGAATAGAAATAAATTAGATCCAGTTCGAATGGGTCCTTTCAAAATAAAAAAAAAAGATATCTAATTCCATTTACGAGATAGATTCTGGCCGAAAAAAGAAAGACTTGAACATTTTTCATAAGAGTAAAATAATTCCTTATTCTGATGAAGCCTCTCGGGGAAGGGGGATGTAAGTTTGTTGCCATCTTATTCACAAACTTAGCCACCATAATAACTACTTTTGCCAGATCTCTTCTACCGTCTCGACACTTTGCTAAAACACTCTACATATTTACATCTAGTATTAAGGATCCTACTTTTCAATATTAATATTTTATTATTTTATACTCATTTTCAATCGTATTTAAATTGTTCAATAAGTATTATCAAAGATTTCAAAGCCGACATAATTGTTGATTTAGGTATGTTAATAAATATTATGGTTATTGTTATGTTTTTGTTAATAATGTTTTATTTGTTAATTTTATTATAAAATATAGTTCTTTACTGCATCAACTTGTGTCCTTATCAAATTATTGGAATTATTCTTATTCCACCATCGAAGTTTCAAGCCAAACAGTTGAAACTTACATGTATATATTCGTATATAAAGATAATACCGGGATTTTACTACACACACGCTAGCAAACAAGAATGAAAATTATGTACATGAAATCTCAACTCAAAAATAAAAGAGAGTCGACGACGCGACGCAACGAACACTATATTATGAGCATGAGAATTGAGTCGAGTGAAATATGGGTAGTACGTAGTACGCATTTAGACACAATAAAAACAGTTGACGACGATATAATACACAACTCAACGAACGCAAATGAGTATGGGAGTCTAGCACGCAAGTTAACACATCCGCATTGCATTTAAAATGCCACCCAAAAGTGAGCATTCATCACATCATATCTTTTAACAGAAAAGTATCTATCGATACATCCAGCACACGGATATTCATCCGTCGAGCCACCGTTCGTCGCCAATCGAAGATATATCGATTTCATGCACTTTATGAACCCACGCAATATTATTATAGATAAGATCCAATAATGCAATTATTTGAAGATGAATATTTGTAAGATCAATATTTCTATGTTTAGTTTTTAACCATCACCCAACATGAACACATGAGTTCAATAAAAAACCGTTTGAGAATAAATAAAGAATTGTTTTATTAAATTAAAAATTCTTTTTAAAAACTTCTCCCGGTACATAAATATATTAATTGGCGCCCAACGTGGGGCATGGTTAATAAAAACTCAAATCAGTTATAAAACTCGGCATTGTTAATAAAAACTCAAATCAGTTATAAAACTCGGCATGGTTAATAAAAACTAAAAACAGTTGTAAAAACTCGGCACGGTAATTGTGCGTAAATCGAAAGTTTATTAAAAAAAAAAAAAATCATCTAAATCTTTTAAGAAACAAGTGAAGTAAATGTGGATAAGTGCACGAAAATTACAAAAAAATGATACAAATTCACACTGATGATAAAAAAAGTGTAATACAAATATTTTAAATAGAAGACATAAAAGTTAAAACAATTGAATCAATAAAAATAATCAAAAGAAAAATATTAACTGTAGCAGAATTAAAACAAAAAAAAAGGAGTGTTAAATATATTAAAAAGGAAAAAAAAGAAAAACAACAACAAAATAAATTACAAAAAGAAAAAAAACTGTAGCAGAAAAAAAAGAGTGAAAAATAATTATTTTATCAAAGAAAAAAAGACAATAACGAAAACATCAAGGGGTGAAAACATACGATCAACAAGCAGTGTATAAACAGGCAGAATGTCAACAAATACCAACAGAAGCAGTATATAAACAAGCAGAAGATTATTAACAAACAAATATCAACAGAAGCAGTACATTTTCATTTAAAGAGTAAGAACAAACTTAATTAATATTTGTTAAATTATATTGAAAATAAAAAAAATTTTTTGAATTTGAAAAAAAAATTATTAAAAATTATTAAGTGAAAAATAAAAATAATTTGTGAATAAAAATAATAAGTACTGTGAAAAATATAACAAAAAAAAAAAAAAAATGGCGACACACAATTAAGAATTGATCTCTCGAATTGTAGTCGAAGCTACAACTTCTTTGCGAGATGAAATCGAAAGTTTGAGAAATCAACTTTCTGTCTTAACGACAAATTCAAATTTGACGGAACATAAACCGGAAACGATAAACGATAACATAAACTGTGTCGAGTCCCTCGACGTTATCAAATCCTTGCCCGAATTCGCAGGTGACGAAAATTCGTATGTTAGTTGGCGAGAAGCTTCTAACAATTCAATGACTCTTTACACGAGAGGTAGTAGGAGATATTTCGCAGCATTGACAATTTTGCGGAATAAAATTGTTAAAAATGCTAATGATAGTCTAAAGAATCATGGAACAGTTTTAAATTTTGATGCAATTTTGAGTCGTCTCGATTTTGTCTATGCGGACAAACGTCCAATACACATGATCGAACAGGAGTTAAGTGTCCTTAGACAGGGATCTTCATCCCTGATAGAATACTATAATATAGTCAACAAAAAGTTGACACTACTGATAAACAAAACAATTATGACCCATGGTCAAGAAACCTTAACAAAAGAGCTAAATGAAGCTTATAGGAGAAATGCTCTTAGGATATTTATTACGGGCCTGAACGGTTCTTTAAGTAGTATATTATTTTCACTAAATCCTAGTGACCTCCCAAGGGCTTTAGCTAAGGCCCAAGAATTGGAATCCAATAATCAAAGGGCTCAATTCGCACTTCATTTCAATAGAAATACTTCTGCAGATCACTCTAACAATAATTACTCAAATAATAGTAATAATATAAATATTAACAATTTAAGATTTTCAAAAAGATCGGTTTGGGAACCGAATAAAAATAATAATCGCCCTCAAAACTATCAACCCCAACCAATGGTGCTAGGTAGTGATAATACTAGAATGCCAAATCAAAGGCAAAATTATAATAATTATAGGGAACCTTATAATTCTAATTTTAATAACAATCAAAATAGAAATAACCCATTTAAAACAAATAATAATAAAAACACATACGTGGATAAGAGGCCACATAGTGCACAAAACAGTGCTCAACCACCCGTTAAAAATCAGAGAGTAAATAACATAAATGAGGAGGCTTTTTTAGACAGTCGCCGTGCCAAGTGCCCTTCATTTACAGAAACCTATTAGTTAGGCAACTAAAAATTTTAATTGACACGGGAGCAACAAGTTGCTATTGTAGACCCAATGTTCTACAAGAAAGAAAAAAATTATCGAGAAATAAAAGAATCCGTACCGTCAATGGGGATTCAATAATAACGCATTATTATATAGTTTATATTTTTGATAGAGATGTTGTATTCTACGAGATACAAAATCTAGAAAGTGATTTATTAATAGGTTACAGATTACTAAAAGAAGCTTCCATAAAATTGGACTTTGAAAATGGTGTCCTAATCTATAATAATAGGAGAGAGAGAATATTCTTATCGGTAGATAAAAATGAAAGTAAATCAGGGAAAAATACATATGTATATTATAAATAATACAAAGGAATTAGAAGATTCTGAGAATATCTTGAATAATGCGGATATTGAAAAATTAAATGATGAAATTATTAAAAAAATTCATTCAAATATAGATTTGAATTCATTACTTAGAACGGATGTAAAAGCAGATATTAGGACAACAGTCGAAACTCCTATATGGAGTAGACAATATCCTTACCCACTGTCAGTTAACACATTTGTTAATAAGGAAATACAAAATTTATTAGAAAATGGTATAATACGCCAAAGTAAAAGTCCGTACAACTCACCGATTTGGGTTGTACCAAAGAAAGGATTAAATGAAGACGGTAGCCCAAAATTAAGAATGGTTATCGATTATAATAAATTAAATGAAAAGACAATATCGGATAAATATCCAATACCAGAAAGTAGTGTAATATTGTCAAAAAATATTCAACGTCTCACCGAAGAAGCACAAGATGCGGGACGCATCATTTAAGAAAGAGAGGAGTTAACACATCCGCATTGCATTTAAAATGCCACCCAAAAGTGAGCATTTATCTCATCATATCTTTCAACAGAAAAGTATCTATCGATACATCCAGCACACGGATATCCATCCGTCGAGCCACCGTCGCGTCGTCGCCAATCGAAGATATATCGATTTCATGCATTTCATGCACTTTATGAACCCACGCAATATTATTATAGATAAGATCCAATAATGCAATTATTTGAAGATGAATATTTGTAAGATCAATATTTCTAAGTTTAGTTTTTAACCATCACCCAACATGAACACATGAGTTCAATAAAAAACCGTTTGAGAATAAATAAAGAATTGTTTTATTAAATTAAAAATTCTTTTTAAAAACTTCTCCCGGTACATAAATATATTAATTCGCACACACAACAACTTCAGCCGATGACGATAGGGATAGATACATACACCAGAAAAGACAAAGAAGGGGAGCGATATAACAATTTTACCGCACAATCTCCTTATGATCACTGCTGTCGACTATGTATATAAGTATTTGCACCACTCGATTGTTTTTTTTTTCTTTTAAAGATACTTTTTAGTAATGATGAATATTATTTAAAAACACAAATTTTAAGTTTTCGTTATTTGCAAAACTCGACATGATACGAAGCACGCGCCTTTCACTGGCCAAACCACATCAAACGCACCGTTATCTACCTATAGATACTTTTGGTTTCTGGTAGTCAATTTGGATTTGGACAAGCGTACAAAGTTAACTGCACTAAACTATCAATTTGGATTTGAATCCCACTTCTGATTATATTAACACTAAATAGCAACAAAAGAACTAATTAATTATTATTATAATAATCGCACAACTTCACAAACTCGACCGAATGCCCGTCACCGTTGATATGGAATGAATCATTATATACTCAACCACCAACTTCACTCAGTCGAGCTGCATGTGCAGACCTACCCCTATTCTAACTAACGAAGTGATCGGGATTTTATCACCCGTTACAGTATACTTCTTTGTAGGAAACCTAAAATAAAAATAATAACAACAATAATAATAATTATAATACAATAATATCATAATATAAAATAACATAATGCTAATAATACATAATAATAATCCTAATAATCCATAAAAATAATAACAATATAATATTAATCATAATAATAAGGAGAATAACGATAATCAACAAATAATAATAATCCTAATATAAAACACTAATAAGCATAATTCCTACAAATAATAATGATACCTACCAATAAAAATAATACCTCCTAATAATTAATAGTACCTACTAATAATCATACTTACAATAATAATATTAATAATAATAATAATAATAATAATAATAATAATAGTAATAATAATAATAATAATAATAATAATAATAATAATAATAATAATAATAATAATAATAATAATAATAATAATAATAATAATAATAATAATAATAATAATAATACACATGATCGAACAGGAGTTAAGTGTCCTTAGACAGGGATCTTCATCCCTGATAGAATACTATAATATAGTCAACAAAAAGTTGACACTACTGATAAAC